>MJUU01024635.1:42224-70404 GCA_002080025.1 Modiolus philippinarum
TTATTTATTTTATTTATTATGTTTTAGTAATTTTCATTATTTTTTTTTCTTCTATTGATTTTTTTATTCATTTGTTTTAATGTTAGTTCTATTTTGGCTAATTATTAGATAGCCCTTATCTTTATGATTTATTTTTTCCAACCTGAACTACTTAACCCGAACTTTCATTAAATTTAACCCTAACCTGGACATCGATGATTATAACTTATCAATAATCATTGAGATATATGTAACCCTAACCCTTATGTATAACCCTAACCCTAATATATAACAGTAACCGTAACCCTTATGTGTATAACAATAACCCCAATCTTTATGTATATAACAGTAATCACAACCTTTTGGTATAGAACTCCATTTATATAACAGTAATTCTTACCCTAATGTGTATAACCATAACCCTTATGTATAACTCTAACCTATGTATATAACTCTAACCCTTATGTATATAACAGTAACCATAACCTTAATGTATATAACAGTAACCCTTAACCTTATGTATAATCCTTACCCTTATGTATAACCCTTACCCTTATCAGAACTGTTATCCTAACTATACTGATGGATACTTCATTGAAAACACATAATGAAACGTCTATGGCTATGAACTGACACAAAACATCAATGACATTGATATGAACATAATGTTATCCATAACTATGAACTTAAAATAGCAAAACACAATGATATGAACAACAAATACTTATAAAAAAGTCTAAACATCAACATGAAGTGACACAACATATGAAAACAATTTGGCACTGGAGACAAAATGAACTAAATATAACAGTATCAATGATAAAAGATTACTTGAATTGTAACAACACACTAATATGAACAACAAATATAAACAGAAACGTTTATATATCAACATGAAGTAATATAAACTATGGGACACAAATTGATATTGAATCAATTTGAACAACAAATACAAGCATAAATGGTTAAAGATCGACATGAACTGATACAACAAATGAATGTAAACACCAAATACGAACAGAAACATTGAAACATCAACATAATCTGACACAAGATATGTAAACATATGAACATTGATACGAATATGAACGCTAAGTATGACTATAAAGTGATATAAAACATATGAACATTAACACTGATATGAACAAAAATATAATGAGAAACATTGAAATATGAAAAATAAACGACATTCATATGAACTTTAATGATAAAACTGAAACATAACTTGAAATCTCCAATGAATTGACAAACATTATAACAAAATATAGTCATTGATATGAAAAAGCAAAAGACGAAACTTAAAATATCAAGATCATATGATACAAAACATTATAGATTAACCACATTCATGAGAACTTGAATATCAAAACGCAACATGTAACATGAGATATGAACAAAAATACAAGCATTAGTGTTTAAACATGAACATGAAATGATACAACATATGAATTTGAACACCAAATACGAACAGAACATGACAACTTAACAATATTAATGTAAGCTAAACAAAGAATGACAATGAATTGATTCAGGACATGTTAACATATGAACATTGATACGAATATGAACACCAAATCATACACCTAACGTTAAGTATAACTATAAAGTGATATAAAACATATGAACATTAACACTGATATGAACAAAAATATAATCAGAAACATTGAAATATCAAAATTAAACGACATTCATATGAACTTTAATGACAAAACTGAAACATAAAATGAAATCTCCAATGAATTGACAAACATTATGACAACATATAGTCATTGATATGAATATTTACACAAAAACAAAACTTGAACATCAAAACACAACATGTCACATGAAATATGAACACAAATACAAGCATAAATGGTTAAACATGAACATTAACTGATACAACATATGAGAACACACTGATGTGAACACCAAATAAAAGTAGAAATGTTCAACTATGAACATTCAACGACACAAGATATGTAAACATGCAAACATTGACACGGCTGTTAATATCAAACACGAAACATAACGTTAAGTATGAACACAAACACTACGAAACATGACAACATAATGTGAACTTCACATAGAAATATAAGATGATATGTGAAAAATGAACACAAACACAACAAAGTATGAAACCAAAAGTGAACTTTGATATCAAAACATAACACCAAACGTTATAACATCAACATAAAGTGCCATAAAAGGTGATACATAATGACATTAATGTAAACTTTAACACAGAAACATACTATGGAACGTAAAATATGAAAAGAAATACAACAAAATATAAAAACAAATGTGAACCTTGACATCAAAACACGAAACATAACGTTAAGTATGAACACAAACACAACAATAGATGACAACAAATGCAAACTTGAACACCAAAACACAATATGAAATGTAAAATATGAACACAAAGACAACAATACATTACAACATAAAGACATTAAAAGAACTGTTACATGAAAGCATAACAAGATACATTAAACACGAACAATAACACAACAAAACATCATACCTTAACTATATTCATGTGATCTGTTACATGAAAACTTAATATGATATGTTAAATATGAACATAAATGCAACAAAGTTGACAAACAAATCTAAACTTATATATGAAAACACAATATGACACATTTAACATGAACATTATCACAACAAAATGTGAAAAGAAATGCAAACTTGTACATGAAAATACAAACTGAATTGAAGCTTCAATATAAACTGACGCAAGATATGTTCACACACTGATGTGAACACCAAATCATACACCTAACGTTAAATATGACTATAAAGTGAAATAAAAACATGTAAACATATGAACATTAACACTGATATGAACAAAAATATAATCAGAAACATTGAAATATCAAAATTAAACGACATTCATATGAACTTTAATGATAAAACTGAAACATAACTTGAAATCTCCAATGAATTGACAAACATTATGACAACATATAGACATTGATATGAATATTTACACAAAAACAAAAGACAAAACTCAAGATCATATGATACAAAACATTATAGATTAACCACATTCATGAGAACTTGAACATCAAAACACAACATGTAACATGAAATATGAACACAAATACAAGCATAAATGGTTAAACATGAACATGAACTGATACAATATATGAATTTGAACACTAAATACAAGTAGAAATGTCTAGATATGAACATTCAACGACACAAGATATGTAAATATGCAGATATTGACATGAATGTTTATACCAAAATACGAAATATAACGTTAAGTATGAAGACAAACACAACAATAAATGACAACAAATGCAAACTTGAACATCAAAACACAACATGTAACATGAAATATGAACACAAATACAAGCATAAATGGTTAAACATGAACATGAACTGATACAACATGTGAGAACACACTGATGTGAACACCAAATACAAGTAGAAATGTCTAAATATGAACATTCAACGACACAAGATTTGTAAACATGCCAACATTGACATGAATGTTTATACCAAAACACGAAACATAACGTTAAGTATGAACACAAACACAACGAAACATGACAACATAATGTGAACTTCAAATGGAAATATAAGATGATATGTGAAAAATGAACACAAACACAACAAAGTATGAAACCAAAAGTGAACTTTGATATCAAAACATAACACCAAACGTTATAACATCGACTTAAAGTGACAAAAAAGGCGATACATAATGACATTAATGTAAACTTTAACACAAAAACACAATATGAAATGTAAAATACGAACGTAATTACAACAAAATATAAAAACAAATGCAAACTTGACATGAAAACGTAAAATGAAACGTTAAATATGAACATAAATTCAACAAACGCGAAAACTTATTGACATTAATGGAAACAAAACTTAAATAAACCATTAAATATTTGTTAAGAATGACACAATCACATCAAAATATTTAAACAAATCGATAATGAAGACAATGTGAACAATAAATACCAGTATAAATGATATAAAATCAACATTAAGTGAAACATTAGTAGTTAGTTTAAAGTATTTTGGTGGTAAAAATGGTGATTTCATGTTAGTAAACATGGTGTTATCATTGTATTATGTTAGTAAAAATGATATTGTGGCATTGTGTTAGTAAAAAAGGAAGATGTCATGTTATTATGTTAGTAAAATGGTGATTTTAGTGTATCCGGGTGGTGGTGGTGGTAAATTTCAGGCGTCTGGGTGGTGGTTTTGGTGGTGGTGGTGGGATAGTAGTCTATGGTGGTGGTGGCGGCGGCGGTGGTGGTGGTTCTGTTAATTGGTGGTTTAGCGGCGGCGGCGGCGGCGGCAGCAGCAGCAATTATACCTGGTATATGGTGCAGCAGCAGCAGCAGCAGCAGCAGCAGCAGCAGCAGCAGCAGCAGCAGCAGCATCAGACCCCAGTATCGACGAGAAGCAGCAGCAGCAGCAATTCTACCTGGTGTATGGCGCTGCAGCAGCAGCAGCAAAAACCCGTAAAAAGGCCAATAAAGACAACAAAATTGCGATACATTCATCAAAAATACGATCTGAAACATAAAATTGAACAGAAATACACGAAATGATGAAAGTAGATGTAAACTTTGCGATGAAAATACAAACTGAAACATGAAATATGAATACAAATACAACAAAATACGAACTGGTATGTCTAAAGCATCAAGATCACATGAAGTAACGTGAAATTTCGCACTGAACGAGACTTCGTAAAGGTAACAGATATCAACTTGACAGTGTGACCAATCGATTGAAAAGCCTGCACAAAACCTGAATTCATATATGACATGACTAAATAAACAACAGTTCTGATTAAGACTGATCTTGGGCCAAATTAGGGCCAACTTAGGCCGAACTTTGATTTGTAAGGGCCGATATCATCAAAATAGTACATGACTGCGCTACAACACCAACACCAATCGCTTTTGATAACTTAAGATACCCAGAATTCATATGTCATATGAACCTATTACTAATAGTAAGGATTAAGGCCGATCTAGGGCTGACTTAGGGCCGATATTTGATCTATACGGACCGATAACTTCATAACAGTACGTTCTACCCCTTAACTACCTTGACTAATCTCTTTAGAAGTCTAAAGATACCTTGAATCCATATGTAATATGCCTATAGTAGAACTATTAAGGATTAAGGCCGATCTAGGGCCGTTTAGTGCCGATATCTCGTTTACACTCGGAGCGACCCCGATTTACCCTAGTAGGACATCACAAAGGAACGAAAATACGCAAACAATACTCAAAAATTAAGGGTTACTCCAAGTAGTATATGGGCACGAGCAAAGTCGGATTTGACGAGGTGGTGCCGGAAGTGACGTCACCGGAAGTGTCGAAGAGCGGAAGTCAAGTGACCAGAAGTCACGTGACCAGAAGCGGAAGTCACGTGACCAGAACATGAAGTGTTTTTACTGCGCATGCGCAAGTTAGATAGGGGATTCCCTTAAAATCTATTTATAGAACGGGGGAAACCCGAACTCGTGCCCATATACTATTTGGAGTAACCCTTAATTTGTGAGTATTGTTTGCGTATTTTCGTTCCTTTGTGATGTCCTACTAGAGTAAATCGGGGTCGCTGAATCGATTGGTGCAGGTTTTAAATCCCTAACTCTGAGTGTAAACGAGATATCGGCACTAAACGGCCTCAGATCGGCCTTAATCCTTAATAGTTCTACTATAGGCATATTATATATGGATTCAAGGTATCTTTAGACTTCTAAAGAGATTAGTCAAGGTAGTTAAGGGGTAGAACGTACTGTTATGAAGTTATCGGTTCTTATAGATCAAAGATCGGCCCTAAGTCGGCCCTAGATCGGCCTTAATCCTTACTATTAGTAATATGTTCATATGATATATGAATTCTGGGTATCTTAAGTTATCTAAAGCGATTGGTGTTGGTGTTGTAGCGCAGTCATGTACTATTTTGATGATATCGGCCCTTACAAATCAAAGTTCGGCCTAAGTTGGCCCTAATTTGGCCCAAGATCAGTCTTAATCAGAACTGTTGTTTATTTAGTCATGTCATATATGAATTCAGGTTTTGTGCAGGCTTTTCAATCGATTGGTCACACTGTCAAGTTGCTATCTGTTACTTTTACGAAGTCTCGTTCAGTGCGAGATTTCACGTTACTTCATATGATCTTGATGTTTTCGACGTACCAGTTCGTATTTTGTTGTATTTGTATTCATATTTCATGTTTCAGTTTGTATTTTCATCGCAAAGTTTACATCTACTTTCATCATTTCGTGTATTTCTGTTCAATTTTATGTTTCAGATCGTATTTTTGATGAATGTATCGCAATTTTGTTGTCTTTATTGGCCTTTTTACGGGTTTTTGCTGTTGCTGCTGCAGCGCCATACACCAGGTAGAATTGCTGCTGCTGCTGCTTCTCGTCGATACTGGGGTCTGATGCTGCTGCTGCTGCTGCTGCTGCTGCACCATATACCAGGTATAATTGCTGCTGCTGCCGCCGCCGCCGCCGCCGCTAAACCACCAATTAACAGAACCACCACCACCGCCGCCGCCGCCACCACCATAGACTAGTATCCCACCACCACCACCCGGATACACTAAAATCACCATTTTACTAACATGATAACATGACATCTTCCTTTTTTACTAACACAATTCCACAATATCATTTTTACTAACATAATACAATGATAACACCATGTTCACTAACATGAAATCACCATTTTTACCACCAAAATACTTTAAACTAACTACTAATGTTTCACTTAATGTTGATTTTATATCATTTATACTGGTATTTATTGTTCACATTGTCTTCATTATCGATTTGTTTAAATATTTTGATGTGATTGTGTCATTCTTAACAAATATTTAATGGTTTATTTAAGTTTTGTTTCCATTAATGTCAATAAGTTTTCGCGTTTGTTGAATTTATGTTCATATTTAACGTTTCATCTTTCGTTTTCAAGTCAAGTTTGCATTTGTTTTTATATTTTGTTGAAATTACGTTCGTATTTTACATTTCATATTGTGTTTTTGTGTTAAAGTTTACATTAATGTCATTATGTATCGCCTTTTATGTCACTTTATGTCGATGTTATAACGTTTGGTGTTATGTTTTGATATCAAAGTTTTGGTATCATACTTTGTTGTGTTTGGGTTCATTTTTCACATATCATCTTATATTTCCATGTGAAGTTCACATTATGTTGTCATGTTTCGTTGTGTTTGTGTTCATACTTAACGTTATGTTTCGTGTTTTGGTATAAACATTCATGTCAATGTTTGCATGTTTACAAATCTTGTGTCGTTGAATGTTCATATTTAGACATTTCTACTTGTATTTGGTGTTCACATCAGTGTGTTCTCACATGTTGTATCAGTTCATGTTCATGTTTAACCATTTATGCTTGTATTTGTGTTCATATTTCATGTTACATGTTGTGTTTTGATGTTCAAGTTTGCATTTGTTGTCATTTATTGTTGTGTTTGTCTTCATACTTAACGTTATATTTCGAATTTTGGTATAAACATTCATGTCAATGTCTGCATATTTACATATCTTGTGTCGTTGAATGTCCATATTAAGACATTTCTACTTGTATTTAGTGTTCAAATTCATATGATGTATCAGTTCATGTTCATGTTTAACCATTTATGCTTGTATTTGTGTTCATATTTCATGTTACATGTTGTGTTTTGATGTTCAAGTTCTCATGAATGTGGTTAATCTATAATGTTTTGTATCATATGATCTTGAGTTTTGTCTTTTGTTTTTGTGTAAATATTCATATCGATGTCTATATGTTGTCATAATGTTTGTCAATTTATTGGAGATTTCATGTTATGTTTCAGTTTTATCATTAAAGTTCATATGAATGTCGTTTAATTTTGATATTTCAATGTTTCTGATTATATGTTTGTTCATATCAGTGTTAATGTTCATATGTTTACATGTTTTTATATCACTTTATAGTCATACTTAACGTTAGGTGTATGATTTGGTGTTCACATCAGTGTGTGAACATATCTTGCGTCAGTTTATATTGATGTTTCAATTCAGTTTGTATTTTCATGTACAAGTTTGCATTTCTTTTCACAATTTGTTGTAATAATGTTCATGTTAAATGTGTCATATTGTGTTTTCATATATAAGTTTAGATTTGTTTTTCAACTTTGTTGCATTTATGTTCATATTAAACACATCATATTAAGTTTTCATGTAACAGATCACATGAATATGGTTAAGGTATGATGTTTTGTTGTGTTATTGTTCATGTTTAATGTATCTTGTTATGCTCTCATGTAACAGTTCTTTTAATGTCTTTATGTTGTCATGTATTGTTGTCTTTGTGTTCATATTTTACATTTCATATTGTGTTTTGGTGTTCAAGTTTGCATTTGTTGTCATCTATTGTTGTGTTTGTGTTCATACTTAACGTTATGTTTCTAGTTTTGATGTCAAGGTTCACATTTGTTTTTATATTTTGTTGTATTTCTTTTCATATTTTACGTTCCATAGTCTGTTTCTGTGTTAAAGTTTACAATAATGTCATTATGTATCACCTTTTATGTCACTTTAAGTCGATGTTATAACGTTTGGTGTTATGTTTTGATATCAAAGTTCACTTTTGGTTTCATACTTTGTTGTGTTTGTGTTCATTTTTCACATATCATCTTATATTTCCATGTGAAGTTCACATTATGTTGTCATGTTTCGTTGTGTTTGTGTTCATACTTAACGTTATGTTTCGTGTTTGATATTAACAGCCGTGTCAATGTTTGCATGTTTACATATCTTGTGTCGTTGAATGTTCATAGTTGAAGATTTCTACTTTTATTTGGTGTTCACATCAGTGTGTTCTCATATGTTGTATCAGTTAATGTTCATGCTTAACCATTTATGCTTGTATTTGTGTTCATATTTCATGTGACATGTTGTGTTTTGATGTTCAAGTTTTGTTTTTGTGTAAATATTCATATCAATGACTATGTTTGTCAAATCATTGGAGATTTCATGTTATGTTTCAGTTTTGTCATTTAAGTTCATATGAATGTCGTTTAATTTTGATATTTCAATGTTTCTGATTATATTTTTGTTCATATCAGTGTTAATGTTCATATGTTTTATATCACTTTATAGTTATACTTAACGTTAGGTGTATGATTTGGTGTTCATATTCGTATCAATGTTCATATGTTAACATGTCCTGAATCAATTCATTGTCATTCTTTGTTTAGCTTACATTAATATTGTTAAGTTGTCATGTTCTGTTCGTATTTGGTGTTCAAATTCATATGTTGTATCATTTCATGTTCATGTTTTAACATTAATGCTTGTATTTTTGTTCATATCTCATGTTATATGTTGCGTTTTGATATTCAAGTTCTCATGAATGTGGTTAATCTATAATGTTTTGTATCAATTGATCTTGATATTTTAAGTTTCGTCTTTTGTTTTTTCATATCAATGACTATATTTTGTTATTTGTCAATTCATTGGAGATTTCAAGTTATGTTTCAGTTTTATCATTAAAGTTCATATGAATGTCGTTTATTTTTCATATTTCAATGTTTCTGATTATATTTTTGTTCATATCAGTGTTAATGTTCATATGTTTTATATCACTTTATAGTCATACTTAGCGTTAGGTGTAAGATTTGGGGTTCATATTCGTATCAATGTTCATATGTTTACATATCTTGTGTCAGATTATGTTGATGTTTCAATGTTTCTAATCGTATTTGGTGTTTACATTCATTTGTTGTATCAGTTCATGTCGATCTTTAACCATTTATGCTTGTATTTGTTGTTCAAATTGATTCAATATCAATTTGTATCCCATAGTTTATATTACTTCATGTTGATATATAAACGTTTCTGTTTATATTTGTTGTTCATATTAGTGTGTTGTTACAATTCAAGTAATCTTTTATCATTGATACTGTTATATTTAGTTCATTTTGTCTCCAGTGCCAAATTGTTTTCATCTGTTGTGTCACTTCATGTTGATGTTTAGACTTTTTTATAAGTATTTGTTGTTCATATCATTGTGTTTTGCTATTTTAAGTTCATAGTTATGGATAACATTATGTTCATATCAATGTCATTGATGTTTTGTGTCAGTTCATAGCCATAGACGTTTCATTATGTGTTTTCAATGAAGTATCCATCAGTATAGTTAGGGTAACAGATCTGATAAGGGTAAGGGTTATACATAAGGGTAAGGATTATACATAAGGTTAAGGGTTACTGTTATATATATTAAGGTTATGGTTACTGTTATATACATAAGGGTTAGAGTTATATACATAGGTTAGAGTTATACATAAGGGTTATGGTTATACACATTAGGGTAAGAATTACTGTTATATAAATGGAGTTCTATACCAAAAGGTTTGGATTACTGTTATATACGTAAAGATTGGGGTTATTGTTATATACATAAGGGTTACGGTTACTGTTATATATTAGGGTTAGGTTTATACATAAGGGTTAGAGTTACATATATCTCAATGATTATTGATAAGTTATAATCATCGATGTCCAGGTTAGGGTTAAATTTAATGAAAGTTCGGGTTAAGTAGTTCAGGTTGGAAAAAATAAATCATAAAGTTGTTGGGCTATCTAATAATTAGCCAAAATAGAACTAACATTAAAACAAATGAATAAAAAAATCAATAGAAGAAAAAAAAATAATGAAAATTACTAAAACATAATAAATAAAATAAATAAATATAAATATTGGTAATAATAATAATAGTTAATAAATAAAAATAAATTAAATAAAGAAAATTAAACCAATAATTGAATAGAAAATAATAAAATAATTAATAAAATAAATAAAATATTAATTAATTAAGAATATAAATCAAATGAAAAAAAAATAAACAATAAATTAAAAATGAAATAAAAAAATCAAATAAATAATATAATAACGAAAAATAATTAATAAATATTGTTAAAATAATAACAATAATAATAATAATTTATAAATAAAATTAAAATTAAATAATAAACAATAAATTAACTAACAGATATTGAAAATAATAATGAAATAATGAAATAATAATAAAAGAATAATAAAACAAAAAAAATAATAAATCAAAAATGAAATAAAAAAATAATAAGATAATAATAAAGGTAGTAATAAACATAATTAATAAAATTAAAAAAATATAAATTAATTAAGAATATCAATAAATAAACTAACAGATAATGAAAATAATAAAAGAATAAAAGAATAATAAAAAAAAATAGTAAATTAAATATGAAGTAAAAAAGAAATCAAATAATATAATGAATAAATAATAATAATGAAAATAATAATTGAATAATAATAAAAGAAATAAAATAATATTATAAATAAATATATAATGAAAAATAATTAAATGAATGAAATAAATAAAAAATGATTAATATCAAATAAATAAAAATAATAATAATTAAAATAAATGATTAATAATATAAATAAATTAAATAAAGAAAATTAAACCAATAATTGAATACAAAATAATAAAAGAAATAAGATGATATTATAAATAAATATAATAATAATGAAAAATAATTAAAAAAAAATAAAAATGTATAATGAAAAAGAATAAATTATAAAATATAAATAAAAAATAAATAAATAAAAAATAAAAGTAATCATAGCAACTGAGGTTAGAGATAAAAGGGAGATAACTCCAATAATTTTGAAAATAGAAAGTAACTATGGAGATATAGAAGAAAGGATAGTTAGAGTTAGTCATGAACAGAAGTCAACAAAATCAGGAAACGAATGTATAAGGAACACATCATAATGCATACAAACACTAAATGACTTAGGTTAGGGTTAGCATGAGATCAAAGATAAGACCAATAAAAGAACCTTGAATTGAGATAGGGCGAGACTAATAAAAGAATCCTGAATTGGGTAGGGCGAGACTAATAAAAGAACCTTGAATTGAGGTAGGGCGAGACTAATAAAAGAACCTTTAAATGAGATAGGGCGAGACTAATTCAAGAACCTTGAATTGAGGTAGGGCGAGCCTAATAAAAGAACTTTGAATGGAGGTAGGGCGAGACCAATATTTGCCAATGACAGGGCATGACCAATGGCAATAGACAAGTGAGACCAAAGGTAAGACATAGGTGTTGAGAGACCAAAGGTCAGCGACATATTAAATATGGTAGACACTTCTCGGTTCCGGAACGGAAACGATTTAAGGACCCGGAATCGGGAGGGAAAAACGAATAGCCCTAAAATATTTTACAAAGAATGCACTATGGGGCTCCTCGACAAAAGTGTTCTCAACCGCCCCGATATACTACTTGCGCATATGCAGAAAGTAAATTCACAGTAACTTCGGTATTTAGTTATTTGTTACCACTGGGTCGATGCCACTGCTGGTGGACTGTTAGTCCCCGAGGGTATTCACCAGCCCAGTAGTCAGTACTTCAGTGCTGACCCGAAAGCCGATTATATTTGGAAACTTAAATATCTAAAATTTTGTAGATTTTATTGAAAACTAAGGGGTATCTCCCTCATGCAAAGCTCTGTCCTTAGCTGATTTTGGCTTTACATTTAGATCATATTGGTTATTTGTTCTCTATCAGTTTTTAAACATCTTTGAGTTTCTGGTCTTCCAACGTTTAGATTTTATATGCACTGAAGAGACATTAGTTGTCGAAATGCGCATATGCAGAAAGTAAATTCACAGTAACTTCGGTATTTAGTTATTTATTATATCTGATTCGTACAAATATATAAAAATTGGTAGATGACCATTTATTTACCATGCCTAGTTGATATCAACTTGATATGTGGAACGGTTTTCAAGAATGAGCAATTTACAACATTTTCCCATAGGAAAAAACTAAGATCTGCATTGGCAGTCATCTTGGATTTATGATCGTTACTAAAGTCATAGATATGTTCAATGACCATCATGTTACAATGTTACCTTGCCTTTATATTGATATCAACTTGCTGTAGAAACCGTTTTCAAAAATTAACAATTAACAATATGTTCGCTAGTGACCGCCATTTTGGGTTTGTGAATGGTACAAATAATAAAATTACCAAGCCTTGTTAATATCAACTTATATATAAAACAGTTTTCAAGAATTTAGCAATCCACAACATTTTCCCGTAGGGTGCAAAGTTAAACTAAAATTACAGGGATGTCCATCTTGGACTCATGATCGATACTAAACTAAAATCATGTATTTTCTTGGTGACCAACGTGTCACCATGCCTAGTTAATATGAACTTGATGTAGGAAACGGTTTTCAAGAATTAACAATTTACAATATTTTCCCATAGGGTTGAACTATGTTCCACGGCAGCGGCCATCTTGGAGGGGGTGCGGAGATGTCAGACATATGTAGAGATTGTAGTTCTAAATAAGATGAGAAACTTGACCTTTATCTCTTAGCGGTTTTGAAAAATAAGGTGAAAATGTGAAAAAGAAATCGAAAATTTTACTAATAAAGTGCAGTAATTCCTATATGGGTTTCAGACTTTCCTCCAAACTTCAAGGTTGGTAGAATCGTGACATGCTGATTATTCTTGCAATTTAAGTTAACCTCTATCTCTTATAATTTTTTTTCTAATAAAAAATGAAATATAATAAAATTTTGAAAATTATACGGAAAAAGGGCAGTAACTCCAAGACGGGTTTTCGTATTTCTTAAAGGTTGCAGGGAGGGTACATCTTACCATGCTGATAATTTTACCCTCGTCAGATTTTTGATGTCTAACGCTTTTCCAATTATTTGAAAAAAATAAGAGGCTCTCAAGAGCCTGTATCGCTCACCTGGACCATGGCTGCCATAGATAAAAGGCATTTCCAATAGGAAAAACGAAAAATAACATTTAGCAGAATACTTTTTTTTCTAAAATTACAGTATTCTTGTTTGGTTTCCATGGCAACCGAAAGATCCACCATCCATTACAACCCATAACAGAACACCATTCAACAAAAATTTGGGCAGGGGTTCCCCTTATAATTAAAGTAATTCATAGTGCTGAAATTAAAACATGCAGACCACTTTTCAAATAAAAATTCAAAAATTTTGGCAGAGGTTCCCCTTAAAATCAATAGGGCCAATGTAAAAACTATGTTCCATCTTGGATGAGGTATGGACCTACCAGATACATTTTTTGGGTGGGAACACCTAAGGACCATTGTGGCTTAGATTGGTTCTAATTAGACTAGCAGTTTCTGAGAAGAAGATCTTTGAATGTTTAATATTCCATAGGGTCCAATGTTAAAACTATGTTCCCGCTGGCAGCCATCTTGGATGAGGTACAGACCTGCTGGATACCTTTTTTGGAAGGGACCATCTAAGGACCATTGTGACTAAGTTTTGTTATAATTGGACTGGTAGTTTCTGAGAAGAAGATCTTGATGTGTTTACCCATAGGGTCCAATGTTAAAACTATGTTCCCCGCTGGCGGCCGTCTTGGATTAGGTACATATACCTGCCGGATACCTTATTTGGAAGGGACCATCTAAGGACATTGTGACTAAGTTTGGTTATAATTGGACTAGTAGTTTCTGAGAAGAAGATCTTTGAATGTGTTTAACCATAGGGTCCAATGTTAAATTATGTTCCCCGCTGGCGGCCATCTTGGATTAGGTATGGAACTGTCGGATACCTTTTTTGGAAGGGACCATCTAAGGACCATTGTGACTAAGTTTGGTTATAATTGGACTGGTAGTTTCTGAGAAGAAGATCTTTGAATGTCTTTCCCATTGGGTCCTATGTTAAAACTATGTTCCCCGCTGGCGGCCATCTTGGATTAGGTACGGACCTGCCGAATACCTCTTTGGATGGGACCATCTAAGGACCATTGTAACTAAGTTTGGTTATAATTGGGCTGGTAGTTTCTGAGAAGAAGGTCTTTGAATGTGTTTTCCCATAGGGTCCAATGTTAAAACTATGTTCCCCGCTGGCGGCCATCTTGGATTGGGTACGGATATGCCGGATACAATTTTTAAAGGGGACCACCCAAGGACTATTGTCACCAAGTTTGGTTCCAATTGGCCCAGTGGTTTTAGAGGAGAAGATCTTTGAATGAAAAGTTTACGCCGGACGGACGGACGACGGACGCCGGACGCCAAGTGATGGCAAAAGCTCACCCTGGCATAGCCAGGTGAGCTAGTAACAGTAATTTACCCTTATGTGAGGGGCGGACAGGTGGTGTCTTTCTCCTTTCTCCCGACCCCTTGCTCCCTTTTCTCGTCCCTTATCTCCTTTTTTCCCGTTCCTTCTTTCTTGTCTCCAGTCCCCTTTTCCCCGGCCTCCCTTTAATTTTCTTTTCTCCTTTCTACCTTTCTAGTCCCTTTTCTCCCTCCTTCTGCCCCTTTCTTCGTTCTGTCGTCCCTCTTTTCTGTCTCCAGACATCTTTCTCCTTTCTCCCGGTCTCCCTTTACCTTGTCCGCCCCCTCTTATGCTCTGTCTATAGTAACAGCGGCCATGTTGTTTGGTCAACGGACTAATCGAACACAATTTTAAAACTGCATACCCTGGTGATGATTCAGGCCAAATTTGGTTACAATTGGCTGGGCAGTTTCAGAGAAAATTTAAACGACCGTGTCTCTCAGTCGCCAGACTGCCATTCTGCTGACTAGCTATGGTTAGAAGTGGGAATTAGAACGCACAGAAAGTTTCGCATCAGTAAGTAATGTTAGAGACCGACTACATTGAATACAGATGAACTGCATTCCCGAAAGCCCGTTGGAGTGATTAAAACCTTCGAGTGAAAATTTTGATTTACGCCCAGATACATTCAAAACCTGGACGTCAATGCAGTACAATCCCTTGAAATGATTATTATAACCCCACTTGTAAAAGCGGTGGGTACATAATGATGGAGATGTTCGTACGTCTGTGCGTCCGTCCGTTCGTTCGTTTGTCTGTCTGTCATACATTTTTTGTCATATTTGGTTTGAAGTTTGATTATGATGAGTTGTAAAGTGTAAGCTAACCTATTTTTAGGTCTATTGTGTTATTTCTTTCTGTTTGCCGATATGTCGTATCACTCATTATGAATGAGAAATTTTCGCCGCAGTTTACTTTGCTTGTATGTGTGGGAAAGACTTGAAATTTGGTCTGGAGCTTCATAACGATGAAAAAAGGCGGGTATATAATGATGAGGGTGTCCGTCCGTATATCTGTCTGTCCGTCACACATTTTTGGTCACAGTTTTCTCAGCAATATATATTGGAATGATTTCATATTTGGTCTGAAGCTTGATTATGACGAGTTGTAACATGTAAGCCATTTTCAGGTTTGCCGTTTCACTACTTTGTTTTATGTCTTACCATAATCCACTATTAATGAAAATTTTTCGTCACAATTTACTTGGCTTCTATAAGTTGGAATAATTTGAAACTTTGTCTCGAGCTTTATTACATTTAGTTGCAACTTGTAATTCATTTACAGGACTGTTATGCTTTCACCTCCAGTTTGCCGATTCTCTGATTTTTAGCTATAACTAACTATATCTGATGGGTTGTAACGTGTAAGCCATTTTTAGGTCTGTATTACTACTTCCTGTTTGCCAAGATGATGAAGTTTAACTAAAATCCACTACGGAGTAGAATGTTTCTTCACACTTTACCTGGTCTATATGACATGCATTCAGATTTTGTCTGGACAACTGTTAAAAGAAATTTATTACATTTAGGAGAAGAAGTATTCATTTGTGGTCCAGCAGAGGATAATATTCTAGTTTGTATTATATTTGTATAAAAGGCAGTTGTCAATGCACACACTATGTTAGAATATTGGTTATCTGTAAGGTTGAAGACGTGGTACACATGGAACACCATTAACATTTTCCAGAATGTCCCTTCATTCAAGAATGTTTACAATAACACGGATTTATACCGAGAACTCCCGAGGAAAGACCGAGGAAAGACCCAAAATACATAGAGTATGCCAATGAATCGGTCAGGCTAGAATCTTACACTGGATAGCTCGTACAACTGAAACAACGACCAGTGGACGTTTAACGGCTGGATAACTATTAATACGGTAAATCGAGGATTGTCGCAGGTATCAAGGCACTACCATTACTTCGCCAACACTTTGTGTTATGTCGGAACAGTTCATGTTCCTATGGCAACGGATTCATAAATGGATAAACAAATAATAAATGAAAATCTCCTCTATACTACTAAAATAGTTTTCAAGAGAAATAAATTACAACATTTCTCCATAAAGTCTAATGCTAAACTAAGATCTGCAGTGGCGGCCATCTTTAATTTATGATTACGTATTACTAAAATCATACATTTGTTCAATGACTATCGTGTTTCCATGCACATTTAATATAAACTTAATGTATGAAATTGATTTGAACAATTAACAATTTGAAAATTTTCCCCAGAGGTCAAATGTTGAATTAAGATCTGCACTGGCGGCCTTCTTCGATTTATGATCGGTAGGTAAATAATAGATATTTTAATGGCCATCATATTACGTGTAATCGTGTTTTCAAGAATTAACAACTTACAACATTTCCGAAAGGGTCCTATGTTAAACTAAGTTTCCTGGTGAAGAGCATATTACATTAGATGTGAAACTGGGACATACATGTACGTAAAAATTGTAGTTCTTGATAAGCTGAACACTTTTGCTATTCAAAACAAAACCTTTATCTGAAATAGTTTTGGAACTTTATCTAAAACAATCAAAATATGTAAATTAAACGAAGAAAGCAAAATCACTCCTAATGGTTCATCAAAGCAGCATATGAATGATAACATTACCTTTATCTCCTATTGTTTTAATGTATAAGACAAAAAGTACAAAAGTAACATTTCACGGGGGAAAAATGTCAAACATAACTCCAAGTCGGGCTTTCGAATTTTCTTCAAAATGACAGTACCTCATTGCTTAATATTCTCGTATTTTGGTAGACATGCCTGCAACCGTTTTTCTGCAATTACAGCTCCTCGCTTCACGGTATTATGCTATTTATTACCACTGGGCCGATGCCTCTGCTAGTGGACTGTTAGTCCCCGAGGGTACTCACCAACCCAGTAGCAAACACTTCGGTGCTGGTCCAAAAACAGATTTTATCTGAAAACTTGAAATATCTAAATTTAACAAACTTTTGTTCAAAACTAAGGAGTATGTCCCTCTTGCATAGCTCTGTCTTTAGCTGATTTTGGCTTTTCTATTTAGATGTTTCTCTATCAGTCATTACACATATTTCGGTATATGGATTTCCAATAGTTTTATTGTATCTGCGCTGATGAGAAATAAGTTGTCGAGATGCGCATATGCAGAATCCAAATCAACAGCAACTTCGGTATTATGTTATTCTAAATTGTCCTAATCTGCATTTTCAGTTGCAACTGTGTCTCCATGAAGAAGGAGAGACATGGGGCGTCTGTTCTCACATTTCCTACATTTTTGGACAGTTTTTCCCCATTTTCCACAACTTTTTGGCCTCGTTTCCGAATTTCCAAATGTTTTATTTCGTTTTTCCCATTTCCCACTTGTTGGTTTTTTTAACCATTTCCCTAAATTTTTCGCTTTTTTCCCATTTCCAAAAATCGTCCCCCCCCACACACACAAATGAAATATCTAAACTTTTCCTTTTCTTACCTTTTCTTATATATGCAGAAAATAAATTCACAGTAACTTCGGTATTTAGTTATTTCTTAGCGACTTCGAAAACTTCGTTAATATAGGCACGGTCATTGTCGGACTTTCGGACCTTCGGACTACAGACATTCGGAACTTCGGACTATCGGACTTGAAAAAGCTGCTCATTACAGAAATCAACAAGAAAATTATTGACGCAAGCATCAATTAACCTCCACCGACGGATCAAGCCTTCGAAAAAGGGGTTCAGGTCGAATTTGTTACCATTTTTTTTTCTTTTTTTTCTCTCAATTCTGCACGAAATTGATTTTTACCCAGAACAATAGGCTCTCAAGAGCCTGTATCGCTCACCTGACCCTTGATTTATATAGAAATTTATGTTAAAAGAGCCCATAGTTAAACTATAGTTTCCAATATATCCAAGTAGTGAGAAGACCTCTGTTAGTGGTTCCCATAGGGTCCAATGTTAAATTATGTTCCCTGCTGGCAGCCATCTTGGATAAAGTGTTTCCTTTACAGTGGGCCACATAAAGACTATTTTGACCAAGTTTGGTTCCATTGGCTCAGTAGTTTCACAGAAAATATTTGAACGTGTTTACCCATAGGGTCCAATGTTAAAACTATGTTTCCCGATGGCGGCCATGTTGGATATAGCGCTGACGTGAAAAACACCTCTTTTGTAAGGGAACACCCAAGGACTATATTGTGGCCAAGTTTGGTATTAATTACCTGAGTAGTTTCAGAAAAGAAGATCTTTGAACGTTTTTTTTCCATAGGGTCCAATGTAAAAACTATGTTTCCCGCTGGCGGCCATCTTGGATATCGCGCGGACCTGAAAAACACCTTTTTTGTAAGGGACTATCCAAGGACTATTGTGGGTAAGTTTTGTTCCAATTGGCCCAGTAGTTTCAGAGAAGAAGATCTTTGAATGAAAAGTTTACGCCGGACGGACGACGGACGGACGACGGACGCAAAGTTATGGCAAAAGCTCAACCCAGCATTAGCCAAGTGAGCTAAACAGGGGTTGATACACTACCTCTGGATCTGCCAATGAAGGGTATGATAGTATCGCCAAATGAACTGCATTGAAACAGGAAGATATCTTTAATGTTATAATATTTCAAAACTTTAGATATTGTTACTTTTGAAAGTACTGAACAACAGGGCCAGCCTGGTGCTTGAGTCGGTTACTAACTGTCTACCATTTGAAACATCATCCCAGTGGCAAAAAAAAACAAACAAACACACACACAATAAAGCAAGCGGATTCAAGAGATGGGGTTGCAGGTTTGGATCCCCTTTTTTTAATCTTTTTTTAAATTTTGTGCAGAATTTAGGAAGAAAATGGCAAAATTGCAACAAAGTCGACTTGAACGCCGTTTTTCCTGGAACCCCATCAGAACCCTTTTTTCGAAGGCTGGATCCGCCATTGATACCAAAATTGCAGTCAATGTTAGTCCTGTAGATGGCCATTTTGACATCTAATATGCCGTCAGTGAATATAAAATATTATTCCACTATATAATTATAACTTGACTAATAACGAATTTTCATTGGCCAAGACTGTCACACGTGACTGTGAACAAAACATCGTGTCTCCCGCTGAACGTCGTGTCCAAATATCATATTCCCCTCATTCGAAATTCTCTAGATTTTACAAGAGTTATCATAGTAAGGAGGTGTTCCGAGTTAACATGGTCACTGTCGCATAGCCAAGAGTTAGGTCTCAACAGCACACTTTTAATTATTTTCATTTGTGTTGTTATGTCAATTTCAAAAATCAATAAAACAAATTTATTTCAGCAACGACAATGCCTTTTCTTACTATAGTGTACTTTTAGTTCTTGTGTCCTTATTACGCTATTATATTTTCACCGATCGATGTCATAGATGCAGCGGCTTTCGAATATAGGAGGATTCAGGCGGAGTTTTAAGAAAAAATGATTCCAGACGAGTTTTTGTTAGTTTTTCTGTCAATTTTGCCTGAATTCTTCGCGATCATGAAAAAAATTTCAGATAGATTGAGGGGGGTAGAACCACTTCTCGATATAACCTTCAATGATTAGTACATATTAAACTTAGTGGTGGAATAAAATATTTATTTCCCATGCATGTGGGAGATATGAAGATTTGTTCACCCTCGAGAAATCATATTTCCCTCAGGCGATGCCTTCGGGAAATATGATTCCCTCGGGTAAACAAATCTTCATATCTCCCACATACATGGGAAATAAATGTATAATATTACATATGGTATAAGTTTCTATAAATCTCATTGGCTAATACGCTTACGTGAATTTAAGAATATTCAGTATATTTGAGCGTTGTTTCTAATTTTAGGTATATTGACGTCATGTATCTGTTTTTAAGTACATGTATATTGACGCTTTGTTTCTATTTTTAGTTTTATTGACGCTACATGTCTAGTTGGACTTTCAGACTAAAGTTGTTTACTAAGAAAGATCTTATGAAAATCATATTGGAAAACGCTTTACACATTAATAGGAGTTTCAGCCGGAGAAATAAAAGAGGATATTAAAATGTTTTACAGAGCAACCATTGAAATCAATGAAAAATATATTTAACAGTTGTCACATGTTTTTTATTGCACACTTCACGTAAACATGCTAATAATTGAAAGGCATACTTGTTTGTTTGTTTTATTTTTTTGTGCAAATATAAGAGAAATGTCGGCATTTACTTATCTTGTGAACACTCGTGTAATAACCCACTCTAGATGATGGCAGATCCACTACCGCCTTCAAATAAAGGTTCTATTTCTAATTAAATTCCAATCTATTGACAAAATTTTCCTCCACAAACATGTAATGAGATACCATAAAACTACATATGTAATATAAAAATGATGGACTTTTTACTCTGTTAATATGTTAAATATGGACCTGTTACGAATATATAGACCTCGGACTTCGTCCTCGGTCAATATAAACCTTACAGGTCCATATTTAACATATTGACTTCGTAAAAAGTCCATAACTGATAAAAATTTACAAGACCAAAAAAACAATTTTACATATGACATCACGGATATGAACGAATAACCAAAGGGACAGAAAGTAATGCCTTAATCACATAGGAAGTGGAATCCAAAGTTTACAGAATTTCTAAATTTAGATATTTTAACTCTTCAACTGATCGGTTTTCGTCCATACAACACCGAACTTCTGCACGACTTGGCCGGTGATAACGGTTGGAACAAGCATATGGGACATATGGGAATTCTTCCTTGAGAAATAATTAGAACAACCTCTACGTCTCAACTCCCTAGCTTCTTGAATTCAGACAAGAAAAAAAAGATAGTGTAATCGTATGACCTGGAAATGTAATATTTATCTTCCGAATTCGAATCTTCACACATTACCGAACATTGTCTCTATTCAATCCATGTGTTTAAGCTTGCTTATGGGACTTGCCAGTAAGCGAGAGTACATGCACTTTTAATTTCTCCCTAGAAATTATTATGTCTGTATACGGATATCATTATCTGGGCAGCTAATTATCATCCTTCCCCATGGTTATATCAGCCTGCAGAGTCTTTCCGCAAAACACGTATCTGGTTGACCCGGATATATCAGAGGTTGACCTGGATATATCAAGCAATTCTCCCAAAGTTTCAAAGGCAATAACTTTTATTCAAGTTTTCACGCAAAATCAAATAGATGATAAAAATCATCTATCGCATAAGTTTTTTCCGATTATGCATTCAAAACAGAATCATGTTTACACAAATAGAGAAACTAAACGTCAGAAAAATTGTAGAAACTGGGTCGTTGATATATCCTGCAGAGCTATGACGTTTTCACATTATGACGTCATAAAAGCTCTAAGGAACGACAGAATATCGAAACAACCAAAGGCTGCAACAATAAAAATCGACATTATTTCGAGTAGTTCGGTCAAAATATTCATCCAGTTACAAAACTTTTGCCGATCAATGATTAAAAAAAACTACAAAACATGTTTTTGACGCTGATAATTGCTGAAAAGGCGAGACTGATATATTTGTCGAATTTCCCGCGAAACTTTGGCAGAATTTGAAACTTCAGTTCCATGAATACAAATCTAAAATACAAAATAAAGGATGATAAACAAGTTATCGGGCTTTTGACAGCTGACGTATTGTTATATATCAACCCGCTCGCCAGAAAATGAAGCTTGGGGCTCGTCTGTACTTCATATTCTGGCTCACGGGTTGATATTTTACGATACATGGCTGTCAAGAGCCCGATAACATATACTTATCTTCCCGAATGCAGAAATGTCACAAATAAGCCTCCATACAATTGTATTAATAAACCAAATAGCTATTTTCAAAAATCGTACAAACGATTTTTATAACCGTTTAAACGATTTTAAAAAACGTACAAACGATTTTAAAAACCGTACAAACGATTTTTAAAATCGTACAAACGATTTTGAAAAATCGTACAAACGATTTTAAAATCGTACAAAGGAATTAAAAAAATCGTTTTAACGACTTTAAAATCGTACAAACGACTTTATAAAAATCGTTTAAATGATTTTTAAAATCGTACAAACGAAATTAAAATCGTACAAACGAATTTAAAAAATCGTACAAACGATTTTAAAAATTGTTAAAACGATTTAAAAAAAAACGTACAAACGATTTTTAAAATCGTTTTAACGATTTTTAAAATCGTTTTAACGATACTTATAATGTAAAATATTCTACTTTTTCATGTGCATATGACAGACTTTCTATATATACAAATGACAAAAAGTTTTTGATTGAATGTACTTTGCATATTTTAGAAGAAAAATGATATTTTTGATAATTTTCCTCTTATAGAGACTTGTGGATCGTACCGTTTCTTATAGCCTGACATTGACCAGAAAAAATATGCTTTTTCTTTAAATAATCATCTTTTCATGTGCCGATTTTCGGCAGGGTACATGTAGCGGTTCAGATACAATAAATTAAAAAAAAGACGATATTTCGCTGATATATTTTACTTTCCATTTTTGTTTACAAAATCGATTACTACTCACTCATACACGTGGTTTCTTTCAATGAAGACACGCCTCTTTTTCCTGATCGATACGTAGACTTGACCATTGAACCAATGAAATCTTGTGATGATGATTACCGGGTATAAAAACTAAATGGCGCTGTTTCAGGACAACATAATTTTCTTAGAAACAACGAAAGACCTTTTGGATGACATCGTTTCTTACGCAGTAATCGTCACTAAAGTACGTGGTCTATAAATGATGTATGTTAAAAAATCTATCTGTACATAAAATTTTGTCAGGGTACATGCATTTTAACACCCTATAGCAATTGATTTTGACCAGTCTGCCAATTGAATATTTTTTTCACGACAGTTGATTATTTAAGAAATTCTCTTATCAATCCTTCTTATGGACAAGTTTAATCATTTTTCTCTACAGAGCAAAGCTCTGGTAATTGAATGACGTTTGAACCAAATATTGTATTCGTCTGTTTCTTATTTTAATCTTAACAATTTGTAGGTTGTTTACTTTCGTCGCCATGCTCTTATTTTGATAAGAAAATCTTATAATCACATAAGAGCTTTTCTGGAAGGGAGATAATTTTATACCACTAGATTTCCCGCTGGTCTCCTGCGTTGTGTAATAGCCGATGTTTTTCTCACACCCAAATAAAGATCAATAAAGAATCATTCGAGGTATGCAGTGGGGATCTTTGTTGTGTAAAATTGTCAACATTTATTTACAAAACATTCAGAATCGAGACGGCATCTCCACCTGTCTGCATATCTATACATATCAAGGAAGAAAAATACATATCAAGGAAGAAAAAATACAAACAAAATATGTGAGATTGGACACAACAGTTCCCCTGACGGTGATCTAATTACGATGATTATGTTCATTTTTTTTTCTTATTTAGTTTTCATTGAAGTATAAAGATAGGTGCAGCAGAAAATTGTATATTTCCGTGTTTGATGGAAGTTAAAACATGGAATTTCTACACGGGCGTCTACACGAATAAACACCCCTGCACCTCGAAATCATGAATAAATATAACAAGATCAAAAAGTCAATCATTAGCAGATGACCCAACAGGTAAAGAAAGTGTAATAAGGCCAATTAACAGAATGGTACATAAATATAGGTAAACGCTATTCTAAATATCAAACATTGTATCGCCTTCGTTTTGACAATTATTGTCACAGTCAGGGGTAGAGTTTATACTGTCTAGCCCGTTATCATTGCGTGATATAGAAACTGAAAACAACATATATTTTTTGAAAATGCATATAATGAACTTTTGTCATATCGTTAGTGGTCGTTGTTGACATACGCCTTATAGCGGTACTCGTTGGTTATAACTTGATGTCAGTGCACAGAGCGCCCTCTGCACAATGTCACGTGACCCTCCATAACTAGACATTTTGTGAATAAAAAACGTTTTTTTGCAACAATGAATTAAAAATACAAAAAAACGAAATATGTCATGTGTATCTAAAGCACGAACCACAAAAAATAGAAAAACTCAATTTAAGTTACTAAAACTTAGTTTTTCTCTACTTAAATTCAAATTAAGTTACTAAATTCGAATTAACGCTACTTAAAATGAGTTTAAAAGGAAAATTCGCAAAAAAAAAAAAATGATATTATTTTCCATTTGTATAAATGAACCAGTATACATCTATATTAATGTTTTATTCCAAAGAATAAGTGCATGAGATCGATATTTCGATGAGATTGACTTCGTTATGCGGGTCGCCATTTTGCCATCCTCTCGATAAAAATTGTCAAGATATGTCTAATGACCTTAGAGATACCATATAACGGTGACCTACCGTTGCCATCATATACATTCTTTATCAATGTGAAGCAGACGGTTGTCTAACTAAATGATTGTATGACAAAAGCGTATTGTATACTTTTCCTGATTTTGTTCAAATATTTTGATCACATCTAGGTACAAAACCAACATTTTATTTTTAAAAAATGTTTGAAAATATCAAAAAAGGTGCAATGCGAAATTCTGACCATGGGTATAATAAATCTATGTTCTGACGAGTAGACTG
Source organism: Modiolus philippinarum (assembly GCA_002080025.1). Classification (NCBI taxonomy): domain Eukaryota; kingdom Metazoa; phylum Mollusca; class Bivalvia; order Mytilida; family Modiolidae; genus Modiolus; species Modiolus philippinarum. The sequence continues at coordinate 67,864 of MJUU01024635.1, forward strand.
CTCTACAAATAATTGAAATAATATTAGCCGGGATAATAAGACACATCGATAGGTAAATTTTTGACAGATTGTTGTCCAACAAAACAACAAACCTGTTTAATAACCCCCAATCAACAAACATGTACTTACCTGTGACCATGAGAGGAAGTATTAGCGTGGTTTATACTCTTCTCCCTCTCTCTCATCCAGACACTAATACACAAAACTTGCATACAGTCGGATAAATTCCGATTCATAAGCGAAAGTAATATATCATGTTACCTAACCTCGGAGGCATGCAATTAAAAAAAAAGAAGGAAAAACATCTCTAGTTTCGAACCCCAAAAGGAAATGGATGTACCCAGGAAAGGCACAAACTTTGCCAATTTATCTATATGTTCTGATAACAGACCAAATACTTTTCAACTATAGCGAACAGTGTTACAACATTATGCCACTATCATTAGTACATAGCATGTAGTTCACATAAAAACATCCCTTTTTTATGGTTTATATCATTAACACGTTCTCTATCTTGTATCCCTTACATTTTTAAAGCATTTTGTGTATTTCTCCCACTCTTTTCTTTCTGTGACTTTACAAACGCGATATTTCTAGTGGACCCTATTTGTTAATGAATATGAATATCTTTTATTGTCGTGAACTAAGCTTAGTTTATATACAATAAATAAATAATACAATTTGCATGTGTGGAAGTACAAAAACACAAAATTACAGTATTTGTTATCCAGGAGGGGTAGAATACGGGTTTATGCATAAAAAACAAACGGTACTCATATTTTAGATATATATTCCGTGTCAGGTAATTAGCAAGAAATATTTTTGTCGGTTTTGTGTAGATGTAAATTTTCTGAGATCAATAATAAAATTGTACAATATTACAGATTTAGTAACGAGAAATCATTCAAGATAAAAAGCATTTTTTAAATGAAATGGAGTTTAGGTGTGTAAAACCAATAGTAAATAAAAGTCTAAGCAAATTATTTTTTATACGACTCTTGGGCTCACCAATCTTATAAATGCATGTATATTCAAGCGACAATGTGAATGATGTCTGTATACATGCTTGTATTTTTTTTCATTTGAATAGGAACGCAATAAATTTTTAATTTGATTTCTATTCATAAAAAAAAACACTATAACATTTATTAGATTTCCCCTTTTATAACACATTGGGCGAACTTTCATTCAGTTCTACTTATCTCTTATGAAGTCTGATATCTGAATGACACATTTTCTTTTATATTTTGAAAAAAAAACAACAACAGAAGATCGATTTTTAAAATATCCAATATTGGCTTGACTCAAGCTAGCGAACAATTGTAGCGAACAATTAGCTAGCGAACAATTATGGGGTTTAACTAAAAACCGCAAAAGTATAATGAACTACGACGGTCCAGCGAACATTTACAGCGCTAGCGAACAATTACGGAAAATATTTTAAAATAATGTAATTTTTCTTGATTTCGATTAATACCTTGATTTGGATGAAAGAATGAAATACTTGAAATTCTTGCCTGTAGAAACTTACGGCTGACATTCAAACATTCATGGTCACTAGACAATTAACATAGTGACAGATATAGGACTGAACTTTCGTTCTACCAGATTGCAGCAGTCATTCAAAGATGGTCGCCGGGGTGCTCAGGAACGTATTTAGGGCCAACTTTGGACATCTGGTGTGGACATTATAAGAAGTAGCCCAGTCAGGCATTCAACACACCGACAGATATAGGCTATAACTTTCATTCTACAAAGGGATTACAAAAGTATTGCCATAGGAAACTTGCTGCAGTCATTCAAAGATGGTCACCAGGGTTCTTAGCAACGTATGTAGGGCCGACTTTGGACATCTGGTGTGGATGTTATCAGAGGTAACCCAGTCAGTAACTCAACACAGCGACAGATATAGGCCCGAACTATCATTCAACTGAGGGATTTCAAAAGTATTGCCTCAGAAAACTTGTGGCAGTCATTCAAAAATGGTCATCGGGGTGCTCAGGAACGTATCTAGGGCCAACTTTGGACATCTGGTGTGGACGTTAAAGGCGGTAACCCAGCCAGGAACTCAACACAGCGACAGATATAGGCCCGAACTATCATTCTACTGAGGGATTTCAAAAGTATTGCCTCAGAAAACTTGTGGCAGTCATTCAAAGATGGTCATCGGGGTGCTCAGGAACGTATCTAGGGCCGACTTTTGACATCTGGTGTGGAAGTTATAAGAGGTAACCCAGTCAGGAACTCAATACAGCTACAGATATAGGCCCGAACTATCATTCTACCGAGGGATTTCAAAAGTATTGCCTCAGAAAACTTGTGGCAGTCATTCAAAGATGGTCACCGGGGTGCTCAGGAACGTATCTAGGGCCGACTTTGGACATCTGGTGTGGACGTTATAAGAGGTAACCCAGTCAGGAACTCAACACAGCGACAGATATAGGCCCGAACTATCATTCTACCGAGGGATTTCAAAAGTATTGCCTCAGAAAACTTGTGGCAGTCATTCAAAGATGGTCACCGGGGTGCTCAGGAACGTAT
>MJUU01024635.1:70599-92915 GCA_002080025.1 Modiolus philippinarum
GGCCCTAAATACGTTCCTGAGCACCCCGGCGACCATCTTTGAATGACTGCTGCAATCTGGTAGAACGAAAGTTCAGTCCTATATCTGTCACTATGTTAATTGTCTAGTGACCATGAATGTTTGAATGTCAGCCGTAAGTTTCTACAGGCAAGAATTTCAAGTATTTCATTCTTTCATCCAAATCAAGGTATTAATCGAAATCAAGAAAAATTACATTATTTTAAAATATTTTTCGTAATTGTTCGCTAACGCTGTAAATGTTCGCTGGACCGTCGTAGTTCATTATACTTTTGCGGTTTTTAGTCAAACCCCATAATTGTTCGCTACCTAATTGTTCGCTACAATTGTTCGCTAGCTTGAGTCAAGCCTGAAAACTTCGGGTATATGATGATGAAAGACATTAAAATTGATTTAAAAAAAATTGAACGTTTGAAACATCAGAATCATTATTTTTTTAGACTTGTATTTTTTTTTTACATGTACCATGTACATGGAAGCCGAGTCTCAAGTGATGATTGATTGGTTTAAAGAAGAATAAATGCAAGCAAATCCTGATAAATTCCTGGTATTGGCAGTAGGGAAAAAAACTTTTGAAAAAAATCCATCTATTGAAATTCAAAATAATATTCTATCAGGTGAGGAAACTGTAAAATTACTGGGAATTGATATTGACTATCAGTTAAAATTTGATCAACATATAAGCAACTTGTGCCGAAAAGCCTCACAACAGCTGAACGTACTTAAAAGATTAGGTTCATATCTAACAAATATAACAAATTAACTACTTTTCATACCTTCATTCTGAGTAATTTTAATTTCTGCCCTTTGGCATGGCATTTTTGTACTGAAAAAAATTCTAAAAAACTTGAAAAAATACAAGAGCGAGCTTTACGTTTTGTTTACGATGATTATTCATCCTCAGCAGAAATTCTGCTGCAAAATGCAAAGGTACTGGTAAGGCGTGTAAGGACAATGGCGCTTGAGACTTACAAAATTTTTAATAAAACAGCTCCAGTTTGTTTACATAATTTATTGAATATTAAAAATTCTACATATTCTTTTAGATATAGCAATATCCTGGATGTACCACAGGTAAGGACAACAACATACGGTAAGAAATCTTTTCGTTTTGCTGCAGCTTCCCTTTGGAATAGCTTACCAGACCACTTCAGGAGTGAACATAGCTTCGCACATTTTAGAAGCCTTGTTCAGTCCTGGACTGGTTCTGAGTGTCGTTGCTCTGCGTGTAGATAAAAATTTGTCTTTTGCTTTTTCCCAAATTTTGGAATTTTTTTCTGACAGCCTTTAGTTTTAATTTTTTAGCATATTCAAATTTTGTAAATTATTTTTTAAGTGTTGTGTCTTTCTCTTATTTTTATATCTTGTAAACTCTGGTAAATTTTATGCAAAATTTTTATCCTCATTAGGTAGGGTTAACATTTTTAGTGCTTTGCTGCTTTTTTCAAATGCTTTTTGCTTTTTATGTTGCTAAATGTGCTTATATTTATTTTGTGCTTGAAGTTGCATGCTGCATGTTCTGTTGATTTGTTGATTTATAGTTATGTAAGCTATGTGTATTTTTTTCACAGTGCTTGAAAACAAAACGTATATGGTGCATGGCGTGTACTGCGAATCGTAGTTAAAGAAAATTTTATCACGACAATGAAAGCCAAGAAGACTCACTACCAAAGGGTTTTAATAGAAATAACAGTACTATTAGAATTTCAAATTATCGTGAGCTGATGAAAGTACCGACAAACAGTCATAACAGAACAAAAAGCTCTCAGGGGCCTGTATCACACACCGATAGTCCGAAGGTCCGATAGTGTGAAGGTCCGAAAATGTCATTGTAAAAAAACGTCTCTTCATTCATTAATGCATTTCTTGTTGACTGGGTATATTTTTCATTTTTGTTTCAATTCAAAAATTTTAAACGTTTGTCTGAGGACGGGGATATTATCATTATAGTATACAGATGTCTGTCTGTTTCGCATGCCTAACTTGTCAACCATATTGTCAGTTTGCTACAAACTCTATAGAGCTTTTAGGTACATGTATGATGGTATCACAAACAATGTAAGGGGACGACCATTTGATTCTGATGGCTGGCAGTTTCGGTCGAGCCAGATTATGTATTTTCAAAATATGTGGGCCAGAATATTTATTTTACAACATAATCGAATCGTACCAATAAATCTAAGGTCAGATTATTTATTTTCTTGGATGTGCAGGCCAGATTATTTATTTCCAACTTTTTCAGGGACAGAATATTTATTTACAAAATCTGCCAGGCCCCCTCCCCCCTCAGAATCAAATGGTCGTCCCCTAAATGCCGTTTTCACATATCGCATTCTTATTTGAAAATACTACAGACTTGACATGATCACAGTATAGGAACCTGTGCGCCTGAAATGTCTTTCTTACGGTTCAATCTGTAGGCTGTAGAACGTTTTTCGAAGAAAATCCACTTCAACAGAGTATGCCAGATAAGTTTTTCATGTTTTATTGTTTGAAAAGAAATATTTCGTGTACGAAAAGGGGGTTTATTATTCATCTAATAAACTGTCAAATGTGTTTTTATCCTTAATTGTGAATAAGTTATCCCGTGAGAGCTGATTTCTTGTAATTAATGCCAATACATTGCATTACAAAATATATATTTTCTCCGTTTTACGCGAAAAGCTAAACTTACATTGCTCACACTTCTTGGGGCAACTAAAAAAGTTAATTATTACTTTCATGCCAAATTTCAACAGCATTTGTAGCTGCATTGTCGAGAAAATCGTTGTTTTAAAAAAAATGTAGGCTGTTTAAAGTAACTTTTATCACAGACTGTAAGTCTTACTTACGGTTGTTTTGTATGCTGTTTGACGAATATTTTACTACACATTATGTAAAAAAAACACGGTAAAAAGTGAAATTTCAGCTATTTGCGATAATCAATGAACGGATATGGAGCACATGAGACAAAGTCTCTACAAATACATGGCAAAACAAGCTATGGAACAACGATTTTATTGTTGTTGACCTTGCGAGTTCGAGATGAGTATCGTGAATAAAATATTATATCATGATATAGCGATACAACCCAGGCGTATCGTGATACATATCGATACGTATCGTCTTCTGATTTCTCAATTTCATTACATTTTAAATCTTCTTCTTGTAACTATTTTATGTGATAAAATAGTAAGATATTCTTAAGTGGGACAAGAGTATTTATTTTCACGTAGCTAAATACATTTGTTTTTCCTTTATATGACCTTTTCATACCAAAATCAGTAAATTTCAAGCATTTAGGTGGTACTGATTCTGAAATTGTAGCAGAAATAGAGGACAATAAGTATCGATACGCTGGGTTTCGTACCGATGTAGAGAGTTTGTTGAAAAATATTGCGATATGTCGATAAACCGACGTATCTTTACACTACTATTGCGAGTCTGTTTCGGCAGAATGTTTCCGGCAATTCATTTCTCCGTGTGTATCTCTTAATCTGTAAATAATTTGAAAGATATTACGCTTTGTCTCCCGCTATTTTGAACATGTTTTTAAAGAATACAACAATTTTGACCTTCCCCCAATTCGTTTTACTTTTAGAAATCACATTGAAATTGTCCTGAGATACCATCGCCTCAGAAACTGCTGAAGCAAACTGTAATAAGATGGCGTATGCAAGGTCTTTCACGATTTACCGATTTCTTTTTAATATATTCACAAACCTGGCTCTCACTGCAGATTTTACCCTTTGAGATTATCTTGATCTTACCAAAAAATCCGCTGAACCAAACTTGACAGGTTAGTTGTATGGAAGATATGTAGTTTGGTTCCTCTCATGCTACAAACTCCAGAGACTACCAGACGAAAAGAAATTACAGAAAGGGCAACCGATGTGGTACTAGCATTTTGTAATATTGTCTATAGAGGTCTATAGACAATTGAATTCCTATCAATAAGCAGTGTATTCTGCTATAAAGGCCCTTATTTAATGTATACAAGCACGAATTGATTCCGTTACTTTTGTAAGACTATGCAGGTTTATACAAGTGTACTTTACTACAAGAAAGAGAATTAATTTCACATGTTAAATCACTGGAGGATCCAGCTTCCGAAAAGGGGATCCCAATGAGTTTCCAGAAAAAGGATTTCAGGCCATTTCTTTTGCCAGTTTTGCGTAAATTTTGCACGAGATTAAAACTTTTTTCCTTAAAAGGCTGAGGGTTCCAAGGGTTGGATCCGCCAATGTTACTAAATGGAACGCCATCAAAATTATCCGATATATTAAAGTATTACAGCACTTTCATAACTTGTTAAGAACAAAAACAAATAGGTCTGCAGTGTTCAACAGATGAGCTTAATTAAGACAAAACAGATCAGATTCCAACCCTTGATTTTTTTTTTAAGATTTGGTTTTTATTATTGATGATCATTTTAAAGAGGTGGGGGTCACTTACTCGTAATTTTATTTCCTTCAGCATACCAGTTTTTGTGAATGCATTAAATCTTTGCCAAAATTGTGTTATCAGGTCATCCGTTATAAGATAAGAAAATCAATTCAAATGCATTTTCATACTTTTAGATAAAAGATTCAGCCACTGAATTTAACATTTCATTGCAATTTTGACAGATTTCGGCAACTTTTGTTAAAATAAGCTGTATAGTACATACAGAACCAAACTATACTAACTTTTTGGGCCATTTAGGGCTTGCTATATGGTGTGAGGTTCCTCGCTGTGTTGAAGACCGTACGGTGACCCTAGTTGCTTTGATTTGGGTCGTTTTAACCTGGATATGGGATGTTGTCTCCTTGAAATTTACCCCATTTCCTTTCTTTTTCATAGTCATTTGGAAGGACAAATGTTTATACACTCGCAAAAAAATGGTTTGGGTTCTTGGTGTCCTTCAAGTACTGTAAAATGGCTTAAATAGAGAGATAATGTTATTTACAGCCATATTCCGCTGTTTACATGTAAAAAAAACATACACGCGTGGCATATAATTAATTTTACTGATTGGAAGTACAAATACTAGAGACTACCTCACACGATTTTACGACAACATGTAAGATTATTCTGAAAATATCCAAAGTTATGAGCAAAATTCACGGCTTTATGGCCCTATTTCATTATTTTAAATGTAGTCTATTAGCCCTATGTTATATTCAAAGTTATATATCCTGCTATTTTTCGTGTTTTTTTCCCAAATGTGTTTGGATATTTCTTTTTAACGTGCTTCTATGATATAGTGAAATATTTCTTCGAAACAGTAAAAGTTCCATTCACAAAGTAACAAAAATGCCTGCTGACACGGTCCATTTTACTACAAAAGTAACATAAAATACTTCAAGTTGCAAAAACATAATAGAATTGTATGGTACGGCTAAATACTGCTCATTTCAATAAAAATAATACGTCAGTCAGCCTACAACTGTTTTCTTGATAAGACAGTAAACAAACTTACAGTACTACCGTAAACAGTATACAGTCGACAATTTTATTTAAATGATATTTTCGCTATCAAAAAGAAAGTGCCTATGATTATCTGGCTTTGTATGTGCAGTTAATGATACAATATACTAGCTATATAAATATAAAGACAAGTACGCACACATAAGCAAAGAAATAGCCCTATTTCTGTTTTATGACCGTTTATTTCACGTTTGAATATAGACTTTTGAATTTGAAATCAACAGGCTCCTTGTAAATAACATCATCTTCGGATATTTTTATCAATCATACACGTTGGGCGAACTTTACAAACTTAAAAAAAAAACTTACAGGACATGCATGCTGTTTCACATGTTTACCTGTAAAAACGTCCTACAGCCTACAGATTGAACCGTAAGACAGATATTTCAGGCGCACAGGTTCCTATACTGTGATGATGGTCGCACGGTCCTTTTAAATGAAATCTGGGGGTTTCCGTCAATGTTAAGGCATGTTTTGCATGCCGTTCTCCAACGTGATGACTCTAACCCTAATCAGTCAAAACTTTGCAAGGTTATTGGATATGAGAGTGTCGAGGTCTATTTTGGAAGACAATTTTTTTCATTTTCAATTTTTCAAAGTTTCATAATGTTCACTTTCATCTTTGAAAGATAGATGACGGGTGGGTAACTCGACTTGTCGCAGGCGATTTTTACTTTTTTTCAAAGCAGATGTCATTCGCCGAGTAATATTGCGTGTTGTGTAAAAATTTGAATAAATCGAAGTTTCATCTTAGTATAAAAGTAAAAAAAAAGAAATGGATAACAAATAAAATAATAATCCCTTATGTAGTTCTCGCAACAAGATTGTAAGTGATTTTAAACAGAGACATGTATGTCTCTGTTTTAAAGTACCTTGTGGAGGCTAGAAAGCACCAAATGAAATTGATACACAGAGACTTTCAATGTTTTGAAAATGTATTATGACGTAACGTCATTCACTTTGCCAAAGAAAAAGATACGTCCAACTATCGAAAAACAACGTCTACGGAAGGTACAAAACTAAGATTATCTTTCTTATTCATTCGGTGACCCCTACTTTTTAAAGTGTCAAAATTTAAAATAACTAAAAATCTATGTATATGCAATTTTAAAAGAAAATCCCTGGGTCAGAAGTATTTAAAATATCCGATTTTATAACTACAAACTTTGTTTTTATTTTGGCGGGAAGGCATTTAAGACGTACTTTCAGTTAAACGGTGATATGTATATGGTAGAGAAATACTCCGATTTTAAAGCAGAAGGAATGCCGAATCTAATGGTATACAATTTATTGAATTCTTGAAAATAATACCGAAACAGCAGCTGTCAAAAGAAACTACAGAATTTAAAAAAAAATCTCAAATTGACCCATTTTGTGACTATAAGCTCGGTGACATATATATTTTTTAAGCTTATACACAAGCCTTCATACAGTGGAACATTTCTGCCGAGTTTGACAAAAATCCCTGGGTCAGATTTAGTTAGTGTGATTTGTCTTTAAACTCGACATTTCTACTTTTTAAACAAGTCATAAAAATTGAATGTTTTATAATCGAAAATTCGAGTTTTAAGATAGTCGTAAATCATTTTTTTTACTTTTAGTCCAAATTGTGAGATTATAACTGTCAAAATTTGGATATATTCCAAAGTCAAAATTTCGACTTTAAAAAAAAAAAAAAATCATTTCGCACTGGCAAGTATGACCACTACCGTTTGTGCCCCCCTTGGATCATATGGATGTGGTGCTGATAAATGGACCAATTTTAAAGGAACCATCCGAGGACTGTTGTGACCAATTTGTTCTATTACTGCTCCAGTGGGTTTAGACAGAATGTTTTAAAGAAAAGTTTCGGAGCATTTACTATAGAAGGACGAACAGACATTACATACTACATGACTGCAAAAATATGCTACAATCTGCTAATATTTGCTAGATTTGTCGCTTCGCATTCTATTTTTAACTTGAAGGGGGAAAAAGGAGGGGGGGGGGGGCTCTTAGGTAAAACACCAATATTCATCAATTTTACATTAGATTAATTTCCGTCAAAATCTGCATCAGAGTTCAACTTATCTTTGTAAGTCTTCTTCAACATATCCAATATTTTTTTTCACCGGTTGAACGATTTCTTTACTATATGTGACATTTTCGGACTATCGGACCTACGGACTATCGGACCTTCGGACTACTAGACCTTCGCACTATCGGACCTTCGGAATATCGGACCTTCGGACTATAGCACCTTGTACAACCGTTACCACGAGGGACTAGCTCTACAGCATGAGGGAGTAGATTTTTTCGCAGGAGGGAGTAGAATTTCCCGGCAATTTTTCATAACAGCATTAAGTTATCTTCACTTGTCTTTAAAGAACACACATACCTACAAATCATATATGCTACGGAACCTCTCAATTATTATGCTTGTTTGTTGTGTTATTGGAAATCCCACAGCTGATCTCTTTTTCTGAAATACCTCGGACTTTTACAAGCGATTGGTACGAAAAACTGTTTTATGACCTTGTACAGCGAAGAAAACCATCAACCAGTCATGTTACGAGTGTACATCGATAGGACCATGTTGACTAGGTCAAATCTAATCGGTCCGACAGCTGAGCAGGAGAGGATCTTTCAATGCTTTCTTAAAGGGTCAAATGCTAATATGTGTTTCCCACTGACAGTGCTCTTGCACACTGTATGGTAACCGCGCCGGTAGCCGGGAGTTTGGATTTCTCCAAGATGGACGTACCGAAGTCGGATCAGTTAAGTCTGTACCATGTTTTTACACTTATATGCAATTTTGTGAATTATATTTTATCTCACTTAAAAGTCGTTAACATATATTCATGTTAGTTTGTTATACACAGAAATTTTCTCGCAGTGTAATTGATATTTACTGTGAAAAACGGTGTGAAACATGCACGACGTGCATTTAAAAATACAAATTTTTCGTGTCTGTTTTCTTTAGTCTCAACTGAATGAGTCAATTATGTTAGAAAATGTTAATTTTAATCATTTTATAGCAAATCGTTGTTGACAAATTAGGAAAAGTGATGTGAATAGCGTATTTATGTACAACACATAATCCGTCTAAGCGCCGTTCAGTTTACGATTTGGATGTATAACAAAAAACGGTTTGGAAAGTATAATGATTTTTGAAAAGACTTTCTGACCGTTCTTTCCAATAGGGCATTATCCCCTTTAGAAGCACTAAGAGGTAAAAATGTACAGCCTATGCAAGAGGAGTATATGGTGACGTCTTCAAAACAATTACGGTGGCACCAATAAAAGTCTACGCCCTACCTTACTACTCGGAGTGTGCCCAGTACGACAGCACATAGTGAGGTGAAAATATGGTGCCCTGCAAAGGAAATCTAATCAACTGGAAACATAATAAAAAGATACCAAAGATATATCTGGCAGTAAAATAAGGAAGATTCCCTTTTACATACAAATCTCTTCAAAAACTAGTAAGAGTCCTCATGGGGGGTCCTAGGAATCAAATAATCATTAAATTTTTGCCTTGGTAATCAAATAATCATTAAAATTTTACATTGATAATTAATAAATTTTTGGCTTAGTAATAAAAAAATATATAAAAATGCAAGCTAATAATCAAATAATCATTAAATCAATGCTCTCGTAATCAAATAATCATAAAAAATGTCCTGATAATCAGGTAATCAAGAAACACATGACGGGCCTCACTAGTCGCAAACTCGTACAATCAATCTGGGACTAGTCCCAGAACCAATATGGATGCTGTGTTTTCACTCGTCGTGAAAAAGTTCATCATAATGGATAGAATCTTGAACGCCCAACCGCTGGCTTTTTGTAGTGTTTATACCAAGTCTGGCTATCAAGAGTTCCTATCGCTGTTTACGTTTGTCCTTTTGTCTTTCACTTGTGTTTTTCTTGTGCAGTTTCTTTGTGGATTGTGGCCTTTGATTGTAATTTTAGCATAGGTATTTTCTATTATTTGGGGATATTTTCATCACTGGTAAGCTCATTAAAGCTTTTCTTTCATAGCCAGTATAAAAATAAACAATCTGTATTAGATGTTAAAGGGAAAACTAGTTGTTAAACTTTTTACTTTTTTCACTTTTTTACTTTTTACAATCATTCGGCAAGTCCAGAAGAAAAACTATTAAAAACTTCACACATTTATGTACGAGTTGGAAAATGCGATTAGTCAATCTGCTTTTCCGAAACAATATTATTATTTATTACATACTTAGCACAGATATGTTCTGCGAGCAATCCTTGGCCCGTCATTCAAATTTACGTATTGTCCCCTTTTCCTTTTCAAGATTGTAGTTAGTAGTCTACCCGTTTTAAGATTTAGAGCTGTCGTTCATGGAGAACAACGAATTGAAAAAGAAGATGAATAAAACTAAAATCTAAAAAGAAAAGGTCCAAATTTTCGGAGTTAACTCCTTTTGCGAGGATGAAAAAAGAACAGGTACATCACTGTGGACCGAGACACATGTCACTTATGGAAACGTAAGTGACACGTGTCTCGGTCTACAGTGATGTAGCTATTCTTTTTTCACCACCGCAAAAGGAATTAACTCCGAATTTGGACCTTTTCTGTCTGGTATATATATTTTTTAGACTTTAGTTTTTATTTCATATTTTTATTTCGTTGTTCTTCATGAACGACAGCTATACAAACGTTCGTACTCCGTCTAATTTATATGACATCATGCTGCCTCTCAACATATATTTTAAAATTTTTATGAATTGAGTTTTATTCGTACGTATATTGTCCTATAGGAAAAGAAGAAAGGAGAAGCTTGGGCACCTATAAACCGGTTAACCCTACCATCACTGGCTTTCGATAATGCCAAATCTGGCTGTCCCGAGTTCCTATCGTTCTTTACGTTTGTCTTTCTCCTTTTTTAGCTCACCTGGCCAAAGGCCATGTGAGCTTTTGCCATCACTTGGCATCCGTCGTCCGTAAACTTTTCACATTTTGACTATCTCCTCTGAAACCACTGGACTAATTTAACCAAACTTCACAGGAATGATGTTGGTAGGTCCTTCACAAAGATTGCCGAAATTAATCCGATCCGCCAAAAACATGGCCGCCAGGGCCGAACATAGTTTTAACATTGGACCCTATGGAAAAATCCACATTTGGCTATGTCTTCTGAAACAACAGAACAAAACTGAACCAAACTTTACAGGCATGATGTATGGAAGATCTTTTACTTAGATCACCGAATTTTTTCCGATCGGCCAAAAAAACATGACCGCCAGCGCAGAACATAGTTTAACATGGGAACCTATGGGAAAAGCATATACTGTAAACCGGGAAATTTACGCGACAGTTTTATTTTCGCGTTTTGAAAGGAAGCGCGAAAATAAAACTGCGCGAATATACTTGTCCATTATTGAAGTCAATGGTCAACAATCTGGCAACGCGAATTCAAAACTGCGCGAACTTTAATTCCTGTCAATTTACCGCGAAATAAAGACGGCGCGAAAATTTCCCGGTTTACAGTATTTGCTATATCCTCTGAAGCTACAGAAGCAAATTGAACCAAACTTTGGAGGAATGATGTATGGAGTTTGCCGAAATTTTTCCGATCCGCCGAAAAACATTCCTGTCAGCACAGGGCATAGTTTAACATCGGACCCTATGGGAGAAAGTATATATAGGATAACTCCTCTGAAGCTACTGAAGCAAATTGAACCACACTTTAGAAGAATGATGTACGGAAGGCCCTTTACTAAAATCACCGAAATTTTTTGGATACGCCAAAAATCATGGCCGCCAGCGCAGAACATAGTAAACATTGTAACATGGGACCCTATGGGTAAAGCATATATTTGCTATCTCCTCTGAAGCTACTGAAGCAAATTTAACCAAACTTTACAGGAATGATGTATGGAAGGTCCTTAATGTAGATTGCTGATTTTTTTTCGATCGGCTAAAAAACATGACCGTCAGCACAGAACATAGTTTAAAAACATGGAACCCTATGGGAAAAGCATATATTTGCTATCTCCTCTGAAGCTACTTAAGCGAATTGAACCAATTTTACAAGAATGGTGTATGGAAGATTGCCAAAAACATGGCGGCCATCACAGAACATAGTCTGACATTTGACCCTATGGGAAAATCATACATTTTCACTTTCTCCTCTGGTACCACTGAAGCAAATTCAACCAATTTTTACAGGAATGATGTACGGAAGGTACTTTACAAAAATTGCGTCCTTTTAATCATCATCTCTGAAACTAATCAATAAAATTTAACTATATGTATAGAAGGTCCCTTGCAAAAATTATTCATTTCAATAGGATCAGACAAAAAACATGGGTGCTAAACATTGACCCCATTGTAAAAAACATCATTTTTGGTCATGCATGGCATAGAAGCATTTTGTCAGGTGAGCGATACAGGCTCAGTCTAAGAGTCTCTGGTTTGTTTTAGCTCACCGGACTTGAGCCAGGGTGATCTTTCACCATCATGTTGCGGCCATTCATCGTCCAGTGTAAACTTTAAATATACACTTCTTCTCCGAAACTTCTGACGCATATGGAACCAAACTTTGCCACAATAGTCTTTGGGTGGTCCTCTGGTAAAAAGGTGTTTTTTAGCTCACCCGACCCAAAGGGCCAGTGTGAGCTTTTGCCATCACTTGGCGTCCGTCGTCCGTCCGTCCGTCGTCCGTTAACTTTTCACATTTTCATCTTCTCCTCTGAAATCACTAAAGCGAATTCAACCAAACTTTGCAGGAATGATGTATGGAAGGTCCTTTACAAAGATTGCTCATTTCGTTACGATCCGATAAAAAACATGGCCGTCAGCGCGGAACTTAGGTTAAACATTTGACCCTATGGGAAAATTCACATTTTCTTCTTCTGCTCTGAAACCACTGAAGCAAATGCAACCAAACTTTACAGGAATGATATACATTTCGTTCTGATCCGATAAAAAAACATGGCCGCCAGCACGGAACATAGTTTAACATTGGCCCTGTGGGAAATTCACATTTTCATCTTCTCCTCTGAAACCACTGAAGCAAATTCAACCAAACTTTACAGGAATGATGAACTAAAGGTCCTAAACAAAGATTGCTCATTTCGTTCCAATTCTAGAAAAAACATGGCCGCTAGCACGGAACATAGTTTAACATTGGCCCTATTGGATATTCACATTTTCATCTTCTCCTCTGAAACCACTGAAGCAAATTCAACCAAACTTTACAGGAGTGATGTATGGAAGGTCCTTTACAAACATTGCTCATTTCGTTCCGATCCGATAAAAAACATGGCCGCCAGCGCGGAACTTAAGTTTAACATTGGACCCTATGGGAAAATTCACATTTTCTTCTTCTGCTCTGAAACCGCTGAAGCAAATTCAACCAAACTTTACAGGAATGATGTATGGAAGGTCCTTTACAAAGACTGCTCATTTCGTTCCGATCCGATAAAAAACATGGCCGCCAGCGCGGAACTTAGGTTTAACATTGGACCCTATGGGAAAATTCACATTTTCTTCTTCTCCTCTGAAACTGCTGAAGCAAATTCAACCAAACTTTACAAGAATGATGAACTGAAGGTCCTTAACAAAGATTGCTCATTTCATTCCGATCCAATAAAAAAACATGGCCGCCAGCACAGAACATAGTTTATTTTTGCCCTGTGGGAAATTCACATAAAAAACATGGCCACCATGCAGAACATTGAAAACCCTGCTTCAGCATTTTGTCAGGTGAGCGATACAGGCTCAGTGTCTGAGTCTCTAGTTTTATTACTGTTTTGCATATAATTCACACCAAAAGCTTAAATTCAATCTTTAATTTACGCCAAGAACGTTTATACCTCTTTTAACTTACCCTGTATATAACAGTACTCGCCCGATATGAAATATTGAGCTTCTACTGACGGACTCGCTGGAGGTAGCCGGATAAAAAAGAATCTGGGCATGTAGCGAATCAAGTGATTTCGAGGAAGGGGCACATTAATTGGAAAGTATACTTTATAGCAAATGAAAAGAACTGAATTTTAGGCAGAGGTGGGATAAAATTTAACAGTGACCCTATTGAAAAACAAATTCAGAAAACTACACTGGAACTACTGTGAGAGTTAGAACCAAGCTTGTTCAAAATGTTTTTTTTCTCAACTCTTAGACAAATGAGATCGATTTTCATCTTGTTCCTTCGGTATTCTATTGTCGTTGTTTCAAAGATCTTCTCTTTGCACATCACTGGGCTCAAAGGAACCAAACTGTCATAATAGTCATATAGTCTTTCAGAAATATTTTTCAACAGGTTCACACCTTTATCAAGACAAATGGGAGTCTTACTTAAACACTGAAATACAAAACCTTTCAAAGGATTTTTTTTCCTCTGAGTCCAGTTGGCCAATTGCTACAAAACTAAGCCACAATAGTCCTTGGATTGTCTCTTTTAAAACAAATGTATCAGCCCAACATGGCTGCAAGCTGGACTGTAGACTCTACTGTAAATCAGAGACATATAAAACGTATTAAATGTCTCTGTGTAAATAAAACATTCGGTAACTATGATATTTTGAACAAACCTGAAATTATCGAGAATCAGGTTCTGAGGGATATACTCTCGATGGCTTCTTTTGTATAAACATACACAGCAAGTGTTTTGTTTTATCCAAACCGGAAAACTAATATTTTTCATTTAATCCAAACCGTAATATAAGTAGTTAATTAAATGAGCTTGTCCAGGCCAAGCCCGACCAACCTCATTTAATTAACTACTACAAATTTTGACCCCTAAAAACCCTCAAAAGACCAAAAAATGACATAAGTTTTGTTAAAAAACACAAAAACAGCACAAAAACCCCATATTTTTTTTACCCTAAAAAAAAATAGGCACAAAAAGACCCCCCCCAAAAAAAAGTTACCCGGGAGTACACCGAATTTAAAACCCTTATTGCGGGTCTAACACAATATAAAAAAAGTTACCCGGGAGTACACCGAATATAAAACTCTTAGTGCGGGTCTAAGACAGTAAAAAAAAATAGCCAGGAGTACAGCGAAGAAAAGAATTTCTAAAACACAAATGAAAAAATATCCGCGAGTTCATCACATTAATTTTTGTTCCTGGTGTGTGTATTGATTACAATATGCTAATGAGTTTTAAATAAACTAAATCGATCATTGTAAATATTTACCTGGTTGTCAAGAGAATGTTTACATGTTATAACTTAGATGATGTTGTCGTCATTTAGCAGCTTGAAAAGAAATAGAAAATTCATCTAAATTGTTGGATTATTTAAGAAATGCAGAATTAGTGTATTTCATGGATGTGGTCAACGGAACAGTCTGTTATTATTACTGAATATTATAAAGAAGAAATGCCTCAATTAATTGGAATATATCTATTGCATATCGACTATATACAAACATTATGTATCGGACTTGGTAACGGCGCTCTAGGCTAGAACGCGATAGATCAATAATCAATTAACAAACATGTTTTACCATTAAAAGTGATAGAACTGGCATTCTGCCAACCCAGCGCTCCAGCTAGAACGCGAAAGATCAATTAACTTTTCTGTTTTTAAATATCTTATTCCATATAAGGAGTGATCACACATGATCAGTGGCTGGGATAACTTTGTATATATATTCCGTATAAGGAGTGACTATTTCTCAATGCTATATTTAGAAACGGTTATGCATAACCGGGGTAGTTTCCTAACAATATTGGTGTTTGATTATTAATTTTTTTGAGAGTATTATTGTTTTTATGTCTTGTCTTTTTGTAATAAAATATTTTTAATGTCAAATGAAAATTTTGTTTAAATTGTAATTAACAAATTAATACCCTAAAAATGAAGCAACCAACAGCCCCAGATTTATATCCAGAATTACCTACAGAAGATGGACAAAATTATAGACTACAAAAAATAACAGAAATAGAGAAAACATTGACAAATGAGAGAGATATTCGTAAATCATTATACAAGAAATATAAGCGTGGAATAAATGCTACTGACGGGGTTGATACAAGTCTTATTTCAGCCTCTGTTATTTTAGCAGGTGTAGGAATAGCTTTTCCTATATTGTTACCAATGCAAATTGCAGCTGTTGTATGTGGCAGTTTGGGTGGTTTAGTTAAACTTGTTAGACGTAAACTTACAACAAAATAAAAAAAAAAACATTATGAAATTAAAACAATGGCAGAGAGTAAGTTGAATAGTATAGAAGATTTAATATCAAAATCTTTAACTGATGGGCAAATAAATGAAAATGAATTTAAAATGATTTTAGATGAATTAGGAAAATATAATGAAATGAAAGAAAATATACGTACAAAACAAACACAAACAAGAATGAATGACAGTGAAAGAAAAAAATTAATAGAAGAAACAGAAGCAAGAGTAAGAAATGAAATTAAAAAAAAATGGAAAATTTATAATTTTCTTTAACAAAATTACTATAGTAAATGATCCACCTCCGAAATATGAATAAAAATTTAAATTTTTAATTAAAAATGGCTGAAGGAGGTTTTGATTTTTATGATAATCCTGCATTTGAAGATGATTATAATGAAGAAGAAAAAGAAACCACTTTTCAAAATAAAAAAGATTTTGAAAGTACAATAACCAAAGAATATGAAGAATTAGAAAATTTATCACCAGAAGATAAAATAAAACATGAAAGGGAAATTACACAAAAAATGGTAAAAAGATTTTATAATGAAAATAAAGAAACAGTACGTAATAAAAATGAAAAGGATTTCTTTGTTAAGAATAATGAATATGGAAGACCCATGTTATATGAAAAAGATGAATATGGTAATATATTTCCATTAACACATTACAAAGGAGGTGTATTAGAATTTTATAAATTTAGTTATCTTCAAAATCTACATCGTATTGATTTTATCAGATATGTTTTAGGTGTAGATGATTATAAACTTTCTGAAGGAATGAAAAAAAGTAGAGCAGGGTTTCAGGAAGAGATTAAAACCCCACGATCTTGGGATAGAACCGAAACCATAAGAGAAGATACTAGTATTTCTTCACAAGATAGTTTCCACACGTTTGTAACTTCTAGAATCGAAACCATAAAAGAAAGTATTCCTTTAAACGAAATAACTTCCCAACAAGAAGCACAAGAACTTTCAGAAAAAGTCAGAAATGCAGAAACATCTGTAAAAGAAATATTAACATCATTTGAAAAAGAAACACAAACAGATTTAGATATGAGAGAAATGGATAGAATTATTAGAGAACTGAATGGTTATATGGAAGCGTTTACAACAATCGATGAAAATATTGATCTTGATACAGCAAAACTAAATGAAAAATATAAAAACTTGGTAAAAGAAAAAATCAAATTAAAACGATTAATAAAATATAGTGATAATCCCATAGAAATAAAAGAAAAAGAAGAACAAATAAAAAAAAAATAGAATCCGATATAAGCTTAACACTGGGGGTAATTAATGCTAATAGAGATAGAATACGTAACCAGTTAAATAGAATTAAACAAACAATGCGTAAAATATTATATAAAGATAAAACATTAGGTGAAAGAATTAGAACATTATTTAAAGAACAAGGAATAACAATAGTTAGTGTTTTAACTGCTTTTGGATTGATTATTGATGTTATTGTTGAGACAATTATTCCTTCTGGTAGTGGAAGTAGTCCTCCACCTCCACCTCCTACAAATAAAACAGATGTAAAAGATTGGATAAAAAAACAATTATCAAATATTGGAAAACTATTAGCTAAGCTTGCAGGAAAATTAGCAGCTGCATTGCCAGGAATTATCGGTGCCATTGTGTCTTGGTTGTTAAATGCAACAAAAGACGTAGTAAATTGGTTTGCAAGTAATTTATGGGCTTTGCTTGTTTGGTTGTAGGTTTATTGTATGCTGCTACCAGGGAATATTTAAAAAAATAAAATTAAATTAATAAATCTTATAAATAATTAGTCCTACCATACCTAATACAACACTTCCAAATATTATTGCTTGTTTATTTTCTTTGTGTTCTATATTCGGTTTATCTTGAAAAAATTTATTAGAAGGTTTTGGAATATCATGAACAAGTTCTGGTAAAGATTTTTTTGTTTTTGTTCCATCTAATTTATCAAAAGAATGAAAAACGTGTTTATTATTTATATCATCGTTAAAGCCTAGTTTTTGATCTTTTGTTGCGATTACAATTTTGTTATTATAACCAACAATTGTTTCAATTTGTTATCTCATATCACTTGGAGACATATATAACCCAATACCATAGACATAATTAACTTTACTACTAGCGTACTTTAGAACACATTGATAATTTGAAATCTGAGAGGGTAAATCTATGGGGTTATTAATAGCATCTTGAACGTTTGCTAAGAATTGTTTTTGAGCATCAAATCCTGTACCTATTTTTAATATATCTTCACGTGTTTGAGATTGTGCTCCTAATAAAGGCCATACAAACGTTCTAATACTTTCATTAATACGTTCAATGCCTACTTTTGTAAAACCTTCTGATTTGTCTAGTATAAATGTTGTCCAAGCCATATTTATATCTATCGCATGCTTAACTGAATCGTTTATATTTAATAATGGTCCATTCTGAGAATGATTCATTCTATATTCAGCACTCGGTTTATAGTATTGGGTAAAACTTCCTAAACCATGACAAGATGTTTCTAATTTTTGTCTCCAATCTGTATGAGGTGAAATTTGAAGTTCATTACATATTTTTTGATATGCAGCTTTGTCATAGGGGTTTTTGTAATAACAGAAAGAAGAATCAGTTGGTAAAGGTGATTTACGTTCTTTTAAAATTCTGGCAATACAATAATATAAATGAAACATATAAACCGTTTGGGTTAAATTTGAAGTGTTTTTTTATATGATCATCATAAGAAACACCACATCCCGTACTTGCACACCAGACTGCAAAGTTTAATTGACATTGCCACCAATCAAACGAAGAATGAATCCATGTATTCCATGGTTCGTTGTAGTGTAATGGTGGGTTTTGATATTTTTTAAATAAATCGGGGAAAGTTGTTTCAAAATTTTCTTTTTGATTTACAAATATTGTTTGTTTGACAAGATTTTGACCGGAGGGAAAATTTCCAAAATCTTTTTCAGAATATTTAGTGTGAGGATTATACGATGCATTAGGATTATATTTAAATTCTTTCTTCATTTTTTACCCTTAAAAATGTACCATACTATTTCAAATATTGATAAAACAATAAACTTACTTACTTACATTGATAACAGAAACGAAAATAAGCGTATAGGTTTAAAATATATAACATATTGCGTAGGTTGGCATAATGTTTCAGATGAACATATAAAAAAAACTGGAGAGAGACCCATAAAACTTATAGATGGTTATTATAGTTTCAAACAAATAGCTGATAAATTTATAAAAGAAAATATTGAATTGTCCGTAAATGAAACAAATGGTATTGCTTTATTAACCACTCCTGTTGAATTAAAAATAAGTAAAAGTTTAAGATATATGTTAGGATTTAATAAAACAAAAATATTCACACCTAATGAAAAACATTATGGAAACAGACCCATAGATTTTGCTATTTATAAATCATTGTATGTACATTTAGAACAAGTTAGCACTTTTTATAATTATCTTGATGGTGTGCCGAGTACATTATTAGCCGTTATTCCCGTTGAAAACAAAGAGTTTGGAGAAGTTGTAACAGCGAGATTTGAGCATCCAATATATAAACGTTTAGTAAATGATGTAATAACAGAATTGAAATTAGAAATTAGAGATGAGTATAATAAAAAGATAATTAATCATTTACCAATTAATTGTGTTTTAGAAATTATCTAATAATTTACCTATTAAAAATGAGTATATTTGGAGTTAAAAAAACACGTAGATTCATCGGAAATATTAAAAATGAGGAACGAGCTTCAAGTAATGGAAATTAATAATAATTTATTATATAACAAAATTATAAATATACCAGACAGAAACACAATATGTATATTTGCTGGGATTAATGGTCCATTGAAATTTAATCAAATGTTTAATTTTGGTACTGGTGGTAGCGAATATGTTATGAATTATCCAGGTCAAATATTAGGTCTTAGTTTAATAAGTTTAAAAACAGGTAAAGATGGTTTAACTGTCGTGGTGAGTGTTAATGATAGAATAACTTGGCACGGAATAGAATTGGATGATTCTGTTTATGAATATCATAATTATAAAAACTTTGATACCCCTTTAAAAGTTAAGACTGGAGATAGAATAAGTTTTATGAGTAAGAGTGATAGTCCTTTATGTATCAATACTTTAGTGTCAGTAATAATTGAATTATCAATTTTTAATCCTTAAAAATGGAGGCTTACGGAGAAAAATGAAATCCTTACAGAAATTTAAGAGAACAATTTGGTGTTAAAGGTATTCGCCAAAGTGTTGTAATAACTAACAATCCTTCAACTATTGATCAAAATCAACAGTTATTAGTGAGATTTCCTAATCTAAGTAGTAATGATGTTATTGTGCCCGGAAGAACCAGGTTAGCTTTCGAAATAGAACTCAAATCTACAGACGATAATGCAACTATATATCAAAATATAGGAAGGGCAATAGTTAAAAAAACAACAATTAGAATAAGTGGGAATGAAATTATGTCAATTGATGATAGTGATATTTATCATTGTAATGTTGATTTGTGGAAATCTACAACTGAACGTGAAAATATGGCATATCAAGGAATTGGAACAACGAATATGTTAAAAACATAGAGTTGGATCAGATGATGCAACAACAAATACAGGAGATCAAGCAATTGCAACAGCCTATGGTTCAAGATTTTGTATACCACTTGACTTTGAAATATTAGAAACTCACATGCCTTTTTATCAATCAGGTCTTGGTGATAGACTTGAATATGAACTTACATTTAATGATTATAGTAATGTCATCAAATCAACAGATTCATCTGCAAGTTATACAATAAAAAAACATTTGTTTAGAATTTGATATGGTTTCTGACACTAAATTAGCAAGACAGATAAGACAGGAAGTTGATGGTAAAATGGTTATCTTATATGACAGGATATTAAGACATAGAAAAATAACCAAAAACAAAAAAGATACATTGTGGAATATTAATTTTAATGTTCCAGCTAAAAGTATGAAAGGAATTTTAATGTTGTTCGAAGACCCAGAAAGAACAAGCACTGAAACTTATTATAACCCCAATATAACAAACGTAGAAATGACAATAGAAGGTGTTCCAAATCAATTACTAGTATATAGTCAGGGAATGAAAGCGTATCAACAATGGGATGAAATAAATAGATTCTTTGCTTTAAATTCAAAACGAGATAAAGAAACAAATATACCCGCAAAAAAGTTAAATTTATCTAATACAACATTAGAAAAATATTTAACAACTAATTATGCTTTATGGTTAGATTTACGTTCAACAGATGATAACTCACTACACGGTTAAGGTAGAAGAATAGAAAATGCATCTGAAGGTATTACCATTCAAATAACGAAAAAAGAAGGAGCTGATAAACCAATAAATGTTTATCTTTTTGTTATACAAGATGCACAAATTAATTTTGAAGATGGAAGATTTAAAGAAGTTAATTATTAAGCGAACAGTTTATTTTATTTATTAAAAAATGGAATTACCAAAATATCCTCATTGCGCTATTATTTGTGGTCAGACCGGTTGTGGAAAAACAGAGTTTGTTCTTGATTTATTAGAAACAGAATATCGTCAGGTATTCGAATATATTGTTATACTTTGTCCATCTATTCAATGGAACGAGGCATACAAAAATCGTGAGTGGATTGGTGATGTTAGAAAACCAAAAACAAAAAATTTGATAATTCTTAATCCTATTCTTAATAACGGAGAAGAAAAACTACAAGAACTACTAAGAATATTTTTTTAAGAAATATGCTGGTCATCCAACATTATATATTATTGATGATTGCAGCGCAACAAAAAGAATTAACGAAGAAAAGAGATATGCTGTCTGAGCTTGCGTTTTCAGGGAGACATGCTAAACAATCAGTATGGGTAATTTCACAGAGATATAATTCAGTATTAAAAGATTTAAGAGAACAAACAAAATGGTTATGTATGTTCTACACACAAGACAGAGACAGTTTTGATAAATGTTTAAGAGCACATGATGTTATTCCTACTTAAGAAGAAAGACAAAGAATAAAAGAAGAACTTAAAAAAAGAAACATCGTAAATTAATATTAAAGACAGATCAACCTACTGGTTATTGGGTAATTGATTAGGCGAGCGAAGAGTTTATTAAATTTTATTTCTTTAAAAATGAAGAGAGAAGAATTTGATAGATTGTTAAAAAAACAAAAAGATCAAAATACACAAAAATGGACCGACTTAGAAATTGATAAAATTTACAAAATCACTGATTATAAATATGTTAATACATGTTTTGGTAAGAGTGTAATTTTATCTGTCGAAAATAATGGTGAAGTTTGGTGTCCTTCTCATCTTGCTGAAAAGATAGAAGACAAAGATACTCCTTTTTATGTAAGACCACTCGGGTTGAAAACATGTAAAAATAATAAAAAAAAATAAATATCATGCTTATGATTTAGTATTTCCAAATAAGAAAAAAACTAATGCTTAAGTAATGCTTAAGAAATTTTTTAGTAATGCTTAAGTAATGCTTAAGTAATGCTTAAGAAATGCTTACGTAATGCTTAAGTAATGCTTAAGAAATGCTTAAGTTATATAACAAAAAATAGCAATAAAAAGCAATGCTATTAGAAATACTAACAATTATAACAAACACTGCAGTATTATCATTACTTGGTTATTTTGTATTTAGTTTTTTTAAACTTAAAAATAAAATATAT
>MJUU01024638.1:4535-15362 GCA_002080025.1 Modiolus philippinarum
GATAGATGTGTCGTTCGAAGTAAAGTTGACTGAACAGTTACAAAATAAAAAACTGTCTGAAATAACCCAAGATCTACACAACATTTTCGACAATGTTCTAGATAAAGTTCGAGAGGAAACACAGGAAAATACTTTAGGAAGAGTAATTATAGAGCACGAGGGGTTGACGGATCCTATAGTTGTTTCTCTGCGACCATTCGAATCAATCGATTCATCGACTCTACTGGATGAAATAACCAAAGTCTTGCAGAGTAACGAAGAACTGACGGTCGATTCCAGTTTGTTATTGACAATTGGTACAATTACTTTGCCGTCAGGGGGCGGGAGATTGTACGTTACACGACTGACAGGCAATAACAACAGCTTAAATAGAAAGAGAAGTGTTATCACTAGGCCTAGTAAAACTATGTGTATGCCCATGGCTATTACAATTTGTTTCTTGAAAACCTGTCGCATAGTTACGGGTACTGAATGGAAAGATTTAACCAAAGACGATGGACGACCTATGGGTGACAAGATCATACAACATAAGACAGCCCCTAAGTGGTACTATAAGCACATCATCGCCACGGACAGACCAGAATGTACAACGTTTGCCCGGCGCCTTTGTGAATTAACAGGTGTGAGTACCGAGAAACCATGCAACATTCAGGAAATAAGCCGATTCGAAAGTTTGCTAGACTTACAAATTTTAGACATCTCGGCTAAATTGGGGAATAAATTCATTCGTGTTGGTGAAAATAAAGCGACCAGGAAGAAAATATTTCTTTACTTAACCGAAATGGACGGCTCTAATCATTTTGCGGCCATTGTTAACATATCAGGTTTTTTTTCTTCGTTTTTTTGCCAGGAATGCTTGAAACCGTTTTCTAGAAAAGGTGCACATTCTTGCAGCGTTACATGCGACGTATGTATGACAGATGGATGTATCAACAAGCCCGACATGATGTCATGTCGTTCATGTTTCATGACGTGCCGATCACTGGAATGTTTTCAGAGACATCTCACGGAAAAACAAACAAAACATGGTGTTCGTTACAATGAGTGTGAACAGCGATATCGGTGTAAAACATGTAAAAAGACGTTTAAAAGACTGAAACGACCTCTTGAACTCCATCAATGCGGTGAATGGGTGTGTCCATGTTGCAGAAAAGTATGTGTAGGCAACCACTTGTGTTATCAACGGGCAATCAACACTGAAGAAACCGACCCTTTCATGATATTTTTCGATTGCGAAGCCACCCAGCACTCACTATTGCAGTGTGATGAAGGATTTGAGGAAATTGCACAACGTTGTCAAAAGTGCATGGATAGTGATGAAGCATGTACAAAATGTAAAAGCTGTCAAAACTGTTTTAGATCATGGTGTGGCACAAGAGAACATAAGGTCAACTTTGTCTGTATGCAAACAGCATGTAAACATTGCAAAAACGAACAGGTGAATGACCAATCACGATGCATTTTTTGTGGCGTGCGATGTAGTTTGTGCAGCTCGAAAGAAAAGAACAAATTTAAAAAAGCTCCATGCCCAAATACATGCGGTTTCAGGCAGCGATTGTTTTGGGGCCAAAATGCAAAAGAGGCCTTTTGCAGCACTATATTCAACGAGCAATATAAAAATGGAATCGTCATGTCTCACAATGGTTCCGGTTACGACAATTATTTCCTCTTGGACTGGTTAACTGCAAATTCAATCCGCCCTGAAATTATTTTTTGTGGATCTAAAATCATGTACATGTTGGTACCCCGTGGATTAAATATTAGGGTTTTAGATTCTGCAAAATTCCTGAGCATGCCTTTGAGCAAACTTCCAAAAAGCTTTGGTTTGACAGAGCTTAAAAAAGGATACTTTCCCCACTTTTTCAACACGACAGAAAACCAAAACTATGTTGGACCCTATCCAGATATCAGCTTTTATGGATGCGACTCGATGAATGAAGATGACAGGACATCTTTTCTTACCTGGTATGAAACGAAAAAAACCGAGATATTTGATTTCGCTAAAGAAATGAAAGAGTACTGTTGCAGAGATACGACCATTCTTCGTGAAGGAATGCTAAAATTCAGGGATTTGATGTTGGACGCCACTGCAACCGAAAATGAAAAAGTAGACCCCGCAACAAAACAATCGATAAAGACTTGTAGGCATCGACTGTATGGACTACGTCACTATTGCAAGTGTGTGTATGGCCGTTTATAGAGCTAGATGTTTAGATGAGACATTTGATATAGAAGTCCATGACGGTGAAACGGATGTGACGGATAGGAAACCCATAAAATTTACCGACAAAGGCTATGATGTTTGGGATGGGGACCATTGGAAAACGTCAGATCAGTTTCTCATCGATCATCCACATCAGAAGTTTGATCAACGAAAATTCGTTAAAAGTCCTTTAGCCCACGTACCTTCGGAGGGATACACAAAAAGATATAATTATAGCCGTTGTTCGATCGTATGGCTGGAATGGCTAATGAGACAAGAAAGTATTTCCATTCAACATGCTTTAAACGAAGGGCAGTATAGAATTCCTGGAACCAAGTTTCACGTCGACGGATATTGTAAAGAGACCAACGAAGTCTTTGAGTTTTTAGGTGTAAGTATTTATTTTCTATTACACTAAGTTCCGAATGGGGACCGGCGCGGGGGGCTGGCCCGGCGCGCTGCGTTCTTTTATATCGCGTAAAAAGAACGCGGAATAATATGATGATTCGAACATCGCGTGTTTTGGAACACGCGTATGGTTGAATCTTCCCATCAAACGCAATCATAAAACGGCGACCTCAAAAACGCGAAATAAAGATGTGCTATAGAAAACACCTTTTTTTAATTTTTAGGACATTTTTTTTAATGGATTCTCTTATTATTTATTACTGTGCCATGGTTTACTTAATAGAATAATTCTATTTTTCCAGTGTCACTGGCATGGTTGCAAAATCTGTTTTCCAAATGATAGAAGCGAAGTCAAGACATCTCTAACTCGACAATCAATGAGTGACCTGTATACGATAACACAAAAAAGGAAGGCACAGATTATAAAGCTTGGGTATAAATATAGACAAATATGGGAACACCAGTTCCACGGCCAACTGAATTTAAACTTATGCCTGAAGGAATTTGCCAACAGATTGGATGTCGAGGAGAGACTAAACCATAGGGACGCCTTCTATGTAAGTATTCGTATGCCTATTTATTTGTTACTTACAACTACTTAAAGGCTAAAATTTCCCCCAATGTTGCGTTTGAAATGATTTTGTGTACTCCAATATACTCCATATGCATGTTTGGGGGAATTGCTAACTTGTTTTTCTATTTACAGGGTGGCAGAACAGACGCAACAAAATTATATTACAAAACTAAAGACGACGAAAAAATAAAATATGTTGATTTCACATCCTTGTATCCGTGGACCAACAAATATTGTCGCTATCCCATGTACCACCCTGAGATTATAACAGACAATTTTGAAACTCTAGATAAATATTTTGGACTATGCAAGCTGACAATTGTAGGCCCTAGAAACCTTTATCATGGTGTATTGCCCTATCGATGTGACGGGAAACTCATATTTCCGCTGTGTAGAACGTGTGCTGAAAGTAAATGCCAAACAAGATGTATGCATTCAGAAAGCGAAAGAAGTATAACAGGAACATACGCCACACCGGAAATTATGTTAGCCATAGAAAAGGGATATCACGTTATAAAGATATACGAAATATGGCATTTTCCCGAAACAACCCGAAAAAAAGAACGCATTTGTCCCATAGGTCCCGTTCCCACTGTCTTGTGATATCAATCCTACTACTAACTTGCTCGGTCGAATGGTAAACAGATTGTCCCAAATGAACTCACTGGAGGCTCTATTTATTGTATTCCGTTTTACTTCCGTTCTTCGGAAGTAGTACCGAATGGGTTTCGTTTCAAGCTGTTTCATATGATTTACAACCATTCCTGGATCACATTTAACTTTACAAGCACGGTATACACAATCCAACAACTGCAACTTGTATGATGGGGTGTCTTCCCCCGATATAACGAAGAATGGATTACTGCTACGGTATAATTTAATATAGATGTCGACACCTTGGATCAAGTATTTATCAAGCGAGAAAATGTCTTCGAATAAAGGGCCTTCTAATTCGAATTCGCGACTACCCTTTATATATTCCCGACGGAGCTTTCCCATTCGTATCAGACAAATCCCCTGTATCTTTCATGAAAAGTTGTGATTGCAACTGTGATTTTTGCTCATCAGTTCCACTGGAAAGAATCGTTTTCAGGTAGGCCTTCCAGGGGTAGTTTGAAGTGTTTAAGGAAACAAGTTTATTATTCATATATATATCCATTTGTGACCACATTGATTGAAGAGGCAAATTCACTATGCTGCTCGTATCATCATTATTGAATGCTGTACCATCTCCCTTGACGAGTTTTGCACGAACATATAATCTACTTCGTCTTAAATCCATGTATTCAGGACCCTGACCCGAAATGAAGAATTCGACCGTAGAGACGTCCGGTGCACTAAAGTTTGAAATTGGTCTTGATTCCGCATAAAACACTCTGTCGATTGCCACCTGATTTTTGGGTTCCTCAAACAAATCCAATTCCATTGGAATACTGATATCTTTATTTTCCTCACTTAAATAAGCCATTACCACACTTTTGTTTTATCAAAAATAGATGGTCCAATGTCCAAATCGATTTTCCGTCCTCCCTTTTTAGCAGTATTTGCTTTCTTTCCCCTTTTAGCCTTATTTTTTCTCTTCCCCTTTTTAGCAGCTGCTTTTGTTGATTTCCTTTTACGTTTATTGATTTCCTTTTACGTTTATTACGTTCTTTATCCTTTTTACCTCTTGTCCTTTTGTGCTTGTCAGACAGAATGCGCTTTTTCTTATGATATCCTGTTTTTATACTGTCCGTGGTAGGATTCATTTTTTTTATGTAAGGTTCATTATCCTTTCTTTGCTGCTGAAGTTCCGATTCTGCCCTATCTCCTACTGCTGTCGTCGCTGCTACTTGTTCAACTACAGGCTCGTTTTTTGAACGATTTTTCTTTCTAAGAACGAAATGTTTGCGTTTTCCAAACCATCGACCTAACTGATATTTGTTGCGTCTTTTGTTGCCTTTTATGACAGTTTCCCATAGCGTTGCATCGCTAATGTAAGGTGTTTTAGTCATTACGATAAAAAGGGGTACTTCTTAAAGTGAATTGTTACACTTTAGTCTTGATCGATGAAGGAACTCGGATGTCCTGCACTGTCGGTTAAATAGATACAAATCTGATTAAGTTCGCCCTGACGTACCGGTACGTAGTATGGCGCTGAGAAGATCAAATCAGCTTTATAGTATTTTTGTTTGCTTACGGTATATTGATCTGTTTGATCCTTTCCAATGTGCGTTTTCCACAGCAGAGGTTTTTCTGATGACCCTACAAAACTTTCTTCGCAAATATTGGAATATACGTATAAGTCAGCTATCTGTTTCGTTGAATGTTTGTATGTGATACTAATTTCGGTCAGTGCTACAACCCAGTACCCCTCGAGATTAATTTGTCTGTCTAATTGCACAGTGAAATTATAAGCTGTATTGTTCTCAAAAAGACTAGACCCATCGGTAGAACGAAGAACCATACGTATGCTCATCTCAGTGACAAATGATTTTTTCTAGTCAAATACTTTACTATTTATTCATTTTGAATATCGCTCATTAGAATCCATGAGTCAAACTTTTTGGGGTAACCAAGCCAACGCACTAACGCTTGTTGAACACCATTTCTTGTCCTCTTTTTTATTACACGTTCAATTTTCCAAACGGTATTTTCGTCCTTTCTAACCTTTTGCAATTCCGGCTGATAAAATGAACCATCAATTTTTTCATCCTGTAAGTCGCTCAGAAGATATATACCCAATCCATCACGTAAGTATCGCCGACGGATCTTGAATACCTCCTCTGTCCAAGTTTGTTGATAACCACGCTGAAATGGATGGCGCTTGTATGAAATTCGCACGACGTAACCAACCTTATGTTTAAATTTCATGCTGAAAACCTTCTTTCTTTTTCGTTTCTTTGGTTTCGTTTCATGGGAACTAGTGACGCCACTTACTTTTTTGGGGGGATGCTTAGCCAAATAAGCACTCAATCTCACTTCATCAGCATTTTGTTTCATGACATCTGCAGGAGAAACACCACCTAAGGATCGATGGGCCTTTTGTTATAACTAAGTACGATATCTCCCAAAACATCGATATAATTATATGTTTGTTTGTGTCTGAAATATCTATACATGATTGATTTTATTGTTCGTATACTCCTTTCTACTACAGCAGCCTTCGTCTCGTTCTGTGAATAATATGTGTTTATGCCCTCATTTGTCAGTAGCTCTCGAACAAATCGATTCTTAAACTCTTTTCCAAGATCACTGCGTACAGAATTTGGTTTTCGAGGACCGTCAAGGATTTTCCAACACTTTCAGCACACTATTGTGTGATTTGTCCTTGAGGGGCTCAACCCACAAAAACTTGGAGAACACATCGATAACAAACAAAAGAAACCTGTACCCCTTATTGTAGCTTTGAATGTTGCTTACATCAGCTAAATCCATCTCCCATAAACTGTCAATAGAGTTTACAACATATGCATTTCGTCTAAATTTTCGTGTCGTATTCCTAGATAAACTATACGAATCCTGGTTTTGCAACCACTGTCTTATTTTGTGTTTCCCTATGTTATATTTTCCCTCACGTTTGGTTATTCGGAATAACTTATCAGCCCTACAAAGGAAGCGGGGTGCTTGGGATCATACCATATCTTGTGTAAGTAATTTTCATAGTTTGAAGGACTCATTTCGAATAAAGATTTTGATAAGAGCATTTGATATTTATCACAGTACGGGTTCGTATTTAATTGTTTTTTTTGTGGCACCCTCTCATATGTTTTGCAAATAGAGAACAACGATACATAATAGGTTGTAAATAAGTTTTATTGACTAAATATTTACATGACATAAACTTCATTATAACAAAATAATAAATACACAGTCAAGTTCATTGTGTCTAATACGTTGCAGTAATCTTTGAAGATAATCCCATTGTCTCTTATTCAAAAGAATTCCTCTGATTGTTGGCTTATTCCCAATGAAGTACCTAATGTCTACCCGAACATACTGCAGATATTTACAGACAGTTAATTTATATTGTTCAGGTAAATCAAACTGCTTAACATAACTACAGAGTGTGTTGTTCATACTATCGTCATTTTCAGTCGTTCTAACCTTCTGACAGTCAGTATGATTTCCATGCAATCCATGTGTCAGTCCTTTTGTTAAAGCTACACTTGTTGTCATCATTGCCAGAAGCACGATTACTCCAGTCCATTTCAAAATTGTAAAGTGTATGTCGTATTTGTCATACACAGAGGATAAACGTGATGCCAAGCTGATTTGTGATGGCAATTTGCTTCCCATAGAAAACCTAATTGACTCACATTCGTGTTTGCTTATAGAGTTTGAAACTTTTGTTTCTGAATCCATGTTACCATAAAGATGTCTCGTAAATTAATGACAAGACTTATTGTATTCGAAGGTTTTTATAGTGTCCTACTCAAAGAGGTTCAGGGAACAGATTACAGTTTTTGCAATTAAGCATCCCGTCCTGGTTTTGATGATCCTCAGATAAAATGCACGGCTCGTGCTTTTCTAACTCAGGGACATTTTCTCTAATGTTTTGAAATAAGCTTTTCAGAGTTTCCCACTTATCATACGTGAGCGAAATGCCTTTTTTGTTGGAACTATTTCCACTGAATTTGGAGGCTGCCAACGTTTTCTCACATCGACTGTTGGATAGTCTTTATTTACAGTAGCATAAACACCACTACCTAGATGAAATGTTATTTCTGAAGTTTCAGTGGTATTATCAATCATCTGTCCTATTGCATCATCTATTTCTGTAGCATAGAGTTCAAGGACTTGCCATTGTGTCAAGTTCAATGCTCTGCCCTTTTTGGTAGGAACATATTCATCCGCTGCATTTTTCATGTATTGACGGATGTGTATCTTCACCTCGCCATCCCATTCATTAACAACAATGTAAATGTCGTCTCCAATAGGCAACATACACCTCTCCTTGCTGTCATATGTTTTATTTCCTTTCTTCAGTAGATATGCCAGAGCTGATTTTCCTTCTTTGAAAAGAGCTGAACAGAAACTTTCGAAAGCTTTTGGACCTCTCCGTTGCAGCGTTCCAAGTAGTTCCCTGGTTTTTGAATATGAGTTGGTGCTTTGTAAAATTTGCTCTTCTTTGTTCATCAGTTAGTACTTTATCTTGGTACAGGTGATCTACTACCACATCTACAGGAGTCTCTCTTACCAGTTGCACTTAATTACGTTGCAGTGACTCTCTATGTGCTTGCTGCATGTCGTTATTAGCTGATTCTCCCTGGAAATAATGAACGGTGAGTAAAATCGGCCTTTATTTATACCGTAATAACGGTTAGTATATGTGTAAACCCATATCAGGATAATGTACTAAAACGAAAAAAAAAAAAACTGCTGACGTTTTAACTATTTTTTATGTTTAGATTTTTCGGGGACTCTGCAGAATTTCACAACCAGTGATAAAAATCATTTTCAAAATATTTTTGACAGCGATATGACGTAAAAAACAAATTTCAGCATATAACACGCAGATCATTGTATACAGATTAAATGAGGGTTCTTATCAATGGGGGCATTTCAGATTTTAACCCCCAGAACATCGTAAACAGGTTAAATGGGGGTTCTAATTTCATTCCGTAGTAACCCCCAGAACATTGTATATACAGGTTAAATGGGGGTTATAATTTCTTTCAATGGGGTCATTTCAGATCTCAGATTTTAACCCCTAGAACATAGTATACAGGTTAAATGGGGGTTATAATTATACAGGTTAAATGGGGGTTATAATTATACAGGTTAAATGGGGGTTATAATTATACAGGTTAAATGGGGTTATAATTTTTTTCAATGGGGGTCATAGTATATGTATACTACTGACATCCATTAATTGCAAGTGTACCATGTTTTTAATCAGACTAATAAATTAAGTTCAAGAATATCATTATCCGGCTAGACTTCAGGAAGATTAGACTTTTTTTAGCAAAATAGGGGCCTTTTTACTTTTTTTCAAGATATAAACATTACATCTCGTTTTTACCGTAAAACTGCTAAAGCCATAACTGTAAACTGTTTTGAACAACACCCGGGAGCAATTTACTTGTATTGCAGATTCAAAAAAATCTTAAATTCAATTCATAGACCTCTTCATAAATTAAATCAAACCCGTTGAGAAGTCAAAAATGTCGACAGCCAGGCAAGGATTACTGACAACCTATAATTGCGCTTTGTAGCTTCCTTTCAGAATTCGATTTGAAAAAGCTCATATTCATGCTCAGGTATGAAGCACACTTGAAGAAAAAAAACACCCTTTTCATCAGTGTACGAAGCATACCAAAATTAGTCGACAACTCTTTAACAATTTAAGGTGGATTAAAAGACCAATTACAGTAGACTTTTCACACAAGGCAATGCATATACTTGAACTATGAAAAAAAATTGTAACTTACTAAAATTTATATATATAGAATATTTATTTATAAAGAAACCGTAACAGGACTCGTGACCTCCAACTTTTTTCTCTCATCGTTGGAGAACCATGAAACCTCTATATAATCGCATCATCTTCACATTCATACTTGTGCATCTTTGTCGAGTTTCCTCCTTCATACAATTTTAATATTCAGTACAAGCAGACAAATATAAGGCTGTTCCTAGTTCTGACTCTTACCCTATTATAACTCTTAGTTTTCTATTAAATCAAGGACGTATAATGAGAGATTATATGTCCTTGATTAAATAGATGACAAGAGAACATTTTTTAGCAATATAATTTCGGTGCCCTGACTTCTTGCTATAACTGAATATTTGAGGTATTGCTGTCTTATTATTTGTTTATATTTAAATAATAACAAAACAGCAAATCGGCTACAATTATTGTAATTAGTGTCATGTCAATTCTCTTGTCTCTCTGTGGGTGTCTGATTTGGCAATGCAACAACTAGTTTGCGTTACATAATAAGCGACACACATTATATAATTACTCCTGTTTGTTAACTAATGCATCCTTTGAATCTGTGTCAGATAGATGTTAGAATGTCCAAGGGCTCCACTTTTTTAGATAATATGTAGTATATTTAAGGAAGCTCGGTGTGCTTCAGTGTGTTGTTTTAGTGAAAATCAACAATCAAGATATACGTTCCCGGTAATAGTTGCTACGACAATGAGTCTACCTTTGTTGTTTTCCTTGTGGAGTCTAGGCAAAACATCAAGTCTACGTGTTTTCGGTTTTCTAGTTTTTAGATAACCTTCATGCTTAAAGCTCCTTCTCTTAATGATTTTAACTGCATATTATAAGTGCCCTTAAAGGCGAACATCAGACCCACAAACTTTAACTGCTGGTGACTTCAAGATGAAGAACAACAATATAAGCGATGTTCCATTGTCATGTTTAACCTCTATTTGTAGAGACTTTATCTTGTATATCATATAAATACTACATAAATTACTTATAAATTAAGAGTTGAAAATTGTAAATCTTCAGTATAATCATTTGGTAGAATTTCACGTAAATAGGTATTGTTTTATCATTTACTACAAACTCAGGCAAGTTAGAGGTTCTTGAATTTAAATCGCCCATAATTAACACTTTCCCACTTCGAGAAATATGGTTTATTTCATTTTCTAGTTTTTCATATTCATTATCATAGTGGGGTGAGTTTGAAGGGGGGGGGGGGGG
>MJUU01024640.1:0-13402 GCA_002080025.1 Modiolus philippinarum
AAATGTTTATTTGTAGTAAGCTCTGGTTCTACTGATAAATGTTTATTTCAAGTTTAAATCATCACTTTGTTATTCGTTTGTTCTCTTTTTCTCCTTTTGCTCCGAAAATGAGAATTCTTAGTACTGTTGACAACCTTCCTCTTATATTACTGAGCCTTCGTGCCTATTATATTGTCACATTCTTTTGATCTGTAGACAGATCATTAGTGTTAATAAGATGGGAGATTTCCAGGACACGTTTAAGTAGTTAAGTGGTTGTACTTCATCATCACCCTTTCAGCAAAATTATTCAGTCATAATTAAAATTGATACGGCTATCGTGTTATGATGAAAATAAATATGACTTAAATTGATTTAATGGTCGTCATCATGGAAACGACAACCATACCATGTATGTGAATTAATAAAGTTTTACCTGACAAGAACCTACATTTACACTGATTAATTGCTGTGTTGTGGTCTCATTACGTTATTATTTTGTGTTGTTCACATTCTCAATAATAAAGTTGACCATTCACAGCTACTGCCTGAAGAATTAATTATTATACAAGAGTGTATTAAAAACTGATAATCATCACAAATAATACAATAAAGAGTTTGATAAACTGGATTTGGAATAAAAACACCAAGACAAGCGAATGAATTTATCAATGCAAATGTAGGAACAAATTTGCTTTGATAAACCAGGCCTTTGGAGAAAACACCAATTACATACTCTGCTTTTTGTTTAGTTTTTTCTTGCTATGAAACGATGCAAACGGAAAAAATACCTTGGGTAGAGCTTTTAAGAGTACACACCCTATTACCGGCAACCCCATCTACAGTGGCTATCCCGCCTGCAGATTTGTAAACAACTTGAAGACAGAAGAAGGTGGTGCTTTCACTTACAAATAAATCATATTAATATTCAATAATATATTTGTCTTTTATGCTTTAAATGTAGCTAACATGTCTATGAATATTCATGACAAATACTAATTAAAGATCTTTTGAAACTTTGGAGATTTTGAGGAAGAAATTTGCAATTTTCAATTTTATTGCTGAAAATCTGCATTATTACACTTTTCATCTAAAAAAGCCTTTATAAAACTTAAGAATTTTGACGCCTATGTAATGTACAACATTTGATTTATTGTATATGAAATCTAGCTTTTCATTTAGTACTGCATAACGGCGGAATCCTCATTTTATTTCCAGCTCTTGGCAATCCCGAACAACAGGTTTTAAAATTATTGACTATCACTGAAAACAGATAGTGACGATCCCAAACGATGAACTTAGCTTAAAAGAAACAAACAAAATTATTTGTATTTAAAGAGGGTAGCGTAGTAAACATATTGTTTCAACTAGATATATCGTTTTTTTTCATAAATTGGTAGCCTTTATATGTTACCGGAGCTTTCATCGCGTTCTGGGCAAAATAAAGCAATGCTGACCACATAAATTCCATGAACAAAAGGCTCTCAAGAGCCTGTATTGCTCACCTAGAGCATAAATTCCGAACTGAACTGAACTGACTTTATTCTCATAAACATACAAGTTACAGAGAACAATACACAATTTACAAAGTTTATAACACATATGCACAAATTAAATGTCATTTAAACATAATATAACAAAAGAATACAAATATAATGTCCTAACCAGGAGGTTGGATTTTCACATTTATAACTGAAATGAATCTGCATATTTTTTGTAACACACTGACATCTTCAGATTCAAATAAGTTTTTAAATTTATAAATATTTGGACGAGATAGACAGAAAGAAGGTAAAATTTTTTTCCTTTCATCAGAGAATACTTTACAACACATAATGTAATGATATTCATCCCCCAAATCCCCAGAGTTACATAGGTTACATTTCCTTTCAGACCTTTCAATGTTTTGCCATCTTCCCTGTTCAATAGGTAATTTGTGACTCCCACATCTAAAACGACAGAAGATTAATCTATTTCTATAAGCGAGTTTTGAAAGATATTTTTCAAAATTTATTGACGTCTTAAAAATTCTATAGCATAAACATTTAGGCGAGCGATTTATTTGTTCTAAACAATTTTGGTTAAACTGATCTATTAGATTTCTCTTCAGCAAATCAACAGCATATTTATCTATTCCATGAGTTAACCAGATATTTGTTAAACCACATGAATCAAATATACTTTTTACAAATGATACCCATCTTATGTTAAAACCATAAGTATTATGGTACACAAGCAATAAATTGTACATTATTCTAGATATTTTACGGTCATTACTAATTAGAATTTTATACAAAAAAATCACCATTCTTAGTTTAATATTAATAGCTATTGGGTACCTGCCAAGTTCGGCATAAACAACAAAATTTGGAGTAGAAGATTTCAAATGGAGAATATATTTGCAGAACTGCAAATGTAATTTTTCTACAATATCTAAGTTCTCAAATCCCCAGACTTCTGAGCCGTATAAAATGATAGGTAAAACCATCTTATCAAAAAGGTCTAGCTGACATTCAACTGACAGAGAATTTTTTCTACTAATTTTAAGAATTTCGTACATTGCTTTTGTAGCTTGATCTGTTAAATATTGTTTAGTTTTCAAAAAAGATCCGCTTCGGGAGAAGAAAATACCTAAATACTTATACTCTTTCACTATTTCTATTTGTTGATTTCCTATATAAAATCTCATATCTCTTGGCCTTCTACCTTTAGAGAATATTAACACTTTTGTTTTTTGAACATTTACTTTCAGGTGCCATCTTTTACAATATTGACAAAAATCATTTAACATAGATTGTAAATCTTCTTTACTCTCTGACAATAAAACAGTGTCATCTGCATAAAGTAATAAAAACAACTTTAAGTAAATAGATAACTCTACTTCTAAATCTCTTGATATACTTTCTAGCCCTACTAAATTTTTACTTTGGAAAAACTCCTGTAAATCATTTAAAAACAATGAAAAAAGTAAAGGCGAAAGATTTTCCCCTTGTCTGACCCCCATTTCACAAGCAAAAAAATCAGATTTCTCTCCGTTATGTACTATTCTGGATTTAACATCTGCATACATATTTTGTATAATCCTATAAAATTTACCCTTAATGTTATAATTTAATAATTTATGCAATAAAAAATTTCTTTGAACAGAGTCGAATGCTTTTTCGAAATCAATAAAGGCACAATACAGTTTTTTCTTCCTTAAATTTAATAGCTCAAATAGCGCATATAAAGTAAACATATGGTCTGTGGTCGAATATCCTGATCTAAATCCAGCTTGGTTTTCATGTAAAATAGACATTTCATCAACAAAATCACATAATCTGTTATTCAAAATAGAAGTAAATACCTTACCAATGCAGGATAACAGTGTAATCGGTCTGTAATTCTTTGGATCTAACTTACTACCTTTATTTTTATAAATTGGTACAATATTTCCCGTCAACCATACCCCAGGAAATATTCCCGAATCAAATACAATATTAAACAAGTAAACATAAATATCTTTCATCGTGTTAAATGACGATGAAATGTATTCATTTATAACTAAGTCATCACCCGATGCTTTATTATTTTTAATTGACTTTACAGCTTTTGTAATTTCCTCAGATGTAATTCTAGTATTCAAAATTCCAAGAACAAGAGACTCTCAAGAGCCCGTACCGCTCACCTGGAGCATGACCAATGAAATTAGTAAAAAAAAAAACGTTGTTGTTAAAGGGTCTTAATTTCAAACTATGTAAAGAAACATTTGTGTCAAATTGTCCAACATTTAACATTTTTCTCTGCTACCTGCTTTCTTGATCAGCACTTCATAAATAATTCATGCCATATTTCTTATAAATGCATTCAGAAGTTCTATAGAAGAAGATCTTTGTATGTATTTCTCATAGGGTCCAATCTAGAAAATTCCCTCCTGTCAACCATGTTATGTGACAATTCGACAACAGAGTAAAAACATTTGGTCATGGACCTGAACAACATATTTTTTTGCAAGGGACAATCTAACACTTTTGTCGCAAAGTTTGGTTCTATTTGTCTCAGCACTTTCAGAGGAGAAGATCTTTGAATGTCTTTTCCAAAAAGGTCCAATATTAAAACTATGCTCCCCGCTAGCGACCATCTTGGATATAGCGGTGGCCTGAAAAACACACATTTTTTTTGCAGAGGACAACCTTAAGACTATCGTTGCTAAGTTTGGTACCAGTTGTCTCAGCAGCTTCTGAGAGGAAGATCTTTGAAAGTGTTTCCCTAAGATCCAATGTTAAAATTATTTTCCCTGCTGGTGGCAGTCTTTGATATAGCACAGATACGAAAAACACGTTTTTATTTTTTGCAGAGGACCACCTAAAGACTATTTTGGCCAAGTTTGGTTCCAATCAGCTCAGCAGAATCAGAAGAGAAAATCTTTGAATATCTTTTCCCATAAGGTCCAATGTTTATACAGTGTTCCCCACTGGCAGCCACCTTTGATACAGCGCTGACCTGAAAAACAACCTTTTTGCAGGGGGACCACCTAAGAACTACTATGGCCAAGTTTGGTTCCCATTGGCTCAATAGTTTCGGAAGAGATCTCTTAATGTGTATACCAATAGGGTCCAATGTTTAAACTATGTTCCCCGCTGGCAGCCATTTTGGATAAAGCGTTGACCTGAAAAACATCTTTTTTTCGCAGGGGACCACCTAAAAACTATTGTGGCAAAGTATGGTTCTACTTGACTCAGCACTTTCAGAAGAGGAGAATATATTTGAATGTCTTTTACCATTGGGTCCAACGTTAAAACTGTGTTCCCCGCTGGCGGCCACCTTTGTAGAGGACCAGCTGAGGGTCATTATGGCCAGGTTTGTTTCCATTTGGCCCAGTAGTTTCAGGGGAGAAGATTTACGCCAGACGGACGAATTTTGGAATGAACTCATCCCTCTCATCTTACTGAACATTTATACAAAGTTCCGGTAAATTCTGCAATATAGTTCTTAGATATTTAATCCTCATTTTATTGGAGGAAGAGTAATAATAATAAGAAGAAGAAGACTTCGTCTTGGGTGACATAAAAAATAAAGAAAACAGAACAATACCGCTTACGTCCGCGGCGACAGAAATACGAAAAGGAATAAAAAGAAGAAGTCGCACTAATATATGATTTTTAGCAAGAACATGCTGATAAATTTCAGTTCTTGCAAATATCATTTTAAGGTAGTACGGGAGCACTTTGTGATTTAAGCATGGATACATCAATATAATGCACTGGATGAAAATAGAAAACGGGGTTTGGGAGATGATGGGGTTATGATTAGAGGAATTTAATACAGTGCTGAGAGGTGGGAGCATGGTAGGCGCGGGAGATTAAGAAAGTGGGCTTAGATTTCGGAAAAAAAGTGGTGAGATTTGAATTGGTGGTTGCAGAGGGTGGGTTATTAAAGTGGATAAAAAGAAGGTGGACGAGTATGAATACTTGTTCACCCCTATTCATAGCTAACCTTCGTATTTACTTTTCTAGCCAAGTCAGTCCGGGAAGTCAGTGAACCCGTTTTCTCAATATTTCAGAAAACTGAAATTTTTGTACTGATAAACAATGAAATGATATGAAGGAAAATATTAAATAAAAAATGAGGAAAACTCGAATTCAAAATGGGGAAATACTAACCGCACTGCCGTATAACCTAGGAGTCAACAAACATTTAACCTTAAGGGTTTTATGGTTTTCATATCCTGCCTCACAAAGTCGTAGGGTATAATGTAAAAACCTGAGTTATGTGTCCGTTCTTGAGTTCTTCTGTCTGTCTTTCCGTCGGTTTCCGTCGAAGGTTTCCCATGATAACATCTTTAAGAAATAACGTTGCGTCTTAAACTTGGTTTTAGTTCTTTAAAACAGAAGTCATGTCAAGTCTAAGTTAAGCTCAAAGGTATAGTTGGTTCTAGGACTATGCCCTTTCATTTTTTTTACTATCTTCACAATAACTTTTGAACGAAACCAAGTTGTTTACACCTGAACATTCTGCACTCTATCAACACTTTTTTGAAAATGTTTATGGTCATAACATTGTTCACAGCCCTAAAATGTAAGAA
Organism: Modiolus philippinarum; assembly: GCA_002080025.1. Taxonomy (NCBI): domain Eukaryota; kingdom Metazoa; phylum Mollusca; class Bivalvia; order Mytilida; family Modiolidae; genus Modiolus; species Modiolus philippinarum. The sequence goes on from MJUU01024640.1 coordinate 6,044, forward strand.
AAACATGACACCAAAGTGATAAATGTGATTAATTATAATCAAATGGCATGATTACTATATGAGTTCGGGATTGCCACTTCCTAGTTATAATCTGTTGTCAGTGATAACTATATCTGTTGTTTGTGATAACCAAAAAAATGTGTTACCTCTGAAATAAAATGACGATTTCGTCCATATTAGTAAATGAAAGACAGTTTTTGATATATAATAAATAAAGACCTATATGTTTTATATGTATTAAAATACTAAAGCTAATTTCCGTATTATTGCAAAATTAAACTATTTTTCGGACGATCTCGTGTAATAATCTTTAAAAATGTACTTTAATTCAGCGAAAACTCCCGATCTATGATACTTCATACAGTAGTATTTGACTCATATGTTAACCTATACATATAAAATAAATACCAAAAACAATGGAAAGGTTCAATGGGATATAAACAAAATTATGATACAACAAAAGACTTACGGCCTGTCACTGCAAACTTGTTTACATATCTGCAGATGTGATAGCCACTGTAAATGGGATTGCCGGTAATAGAGTGTGGAGTATCAAACTACAAATGGTCCAATTCTTGTTCGGACCCGGGAGCTAAAATTGTAAATCTCAAATTCAAATACATGTATATGCTCCAGATCTGAAACATATAATATATTGAAATAAAAGCAAATTTAAGAATTTGCGAATTTTGCGTCAAAAGCTATACTCTTTAATTTATCAAGGAAAATAATTATAAAAATATTTTCTAGAAACAAAACACTCACTGAGGAACACCCAACATAGGATAGTAGTTTAAGACATAACATGGATAGAGAAATAAACGGCAAGAACGACATTTGTATATCTGTTCGTTGGTTCAAGATTATGTTTGTTTAATATTCTTTTCGTTATTATTACTAGTATGTTTTTGTAGATTTACTATGTTGCGTCAAACACGGGTACTTGCATTTGGTATTAGAAAAATAATACTTTTAAATGTGAATCTTTGAGAAAAAAACTCTTGGACATTCACATTTAATAGTGGTTTTATTTTTTTAAGCCGGGAGCACTCCCACTTGTGTGTAAAATAAGGAAGGAAGACCAAAGATTGTAAGCACAATTTCCAGCACTTTAAAATTTACGTAGCAATTTACGATCTGAAAATGCATGACAAACATACATATATTTCACCACAAAATTAAATCATATAGGAAGTACTTTACACAACTTTCGTTGATCTGCAGTAAAAATTGAAAATTTACTCCGCCAAAAACATATAAATAAATTAAATTAGGACAAAAAAAGTAAGAAAAAAGAAGCTCGTTACCTCTCATTATCAAAAAGTATATTGTGTAGTGATGGCATCTAAATGTGACTTAATTGTTTTAGAAGTATAACTAACGAAATGACTAATGATAAAATGTAATTTATGTGTTAAAATCGAAATCAAATACCAACATCTATTTTAAGTTCTCAGTTTTTATGGGAGTTTATATCAATTTAGTGTTAAATCCTCAGTTGTTTTTTTTATGTCTCATGTGTTCCATCTTTGCCATATTTCTGGCTTCGACGCATCTTTTGTGTCTTCTGTATTCTACTGTCGTTCTCTCAGGGCATTCCTGTCGTTCTCTCAAGGCATTTCTGTAGTTTTCTCAAGGCATTCCTGTCGTAGCCTCATGAAATATTGTCATCAATGCAATGGTTCTCTACATTGATCATAAAGTGCCTTATGTTTGAGGACAAAGAGCTTGTCGTATTCCTGATTTTGAAATTCAGCTGTATAAATCAAAATGTAATTTCGTTTTACAATAAAGTCACTAATACGTTCATTTCAGTTGTCAATGTGATTTTCATGCCTATCGAAATAACATCAAATGAATTTACGAATTGTGATAAGACATAATAACTAAAACGCTTGTTTTTGATTGATAAGAAATTGAAGCTTTAGTTCTTTTATGTCGAAGCTGTATTGTTTATTGGAAAGAAGCGTGTTTCCAATACGTTTATAAAAAATATCATGACACAAATGTAGATGTGTAAAATATGGACATATGCTGACATGCTGTTATACCATTATAAATGTTTAAGCATTTTGCATTCACTGTTTTATGAAATTACAAATTACTCTATGTAGGCAGAAGAAACAACAGAACACCGCATGTCCATGCCGATAGATTTCACCTCTATGTAAGTTAAATATACAATAAAGAACAACGGACGAGTTATTAATCAGAAAATCCCACTTTGGAGTTCAAAATATAGGATTTTCATCTTACATAAATTAAACAGCTGACTGGATAAGCAGATTTTAGAATTGACCGTTGTCTATCAAGGGCACTGAGTGGTGGTAATAACTTAACTGGGTAAACGCCAAAGACTCAAGGTTGACGTTCATGGCTACTTTATTAAGCAATTTTCCTAAAACTGGTGGAATCATGAATGAAACATTAATACTGGCGATTGAAAAGACTAATTTTCCTTGTAACATAATAGGACAAATTTCCTTTGATCTTTTTATGGATTAATCATGCTTATTTTGAATTGAGAATTGTGTTTAACATAAAGATATTGCATGACAAATGCATTGAAAAAGGCGAAGCCTAAACCATGGTATAACATTTAAATTCTTATGTTAAACCATGAATTACGCTCCGCCCACTTCATATTGGTTATCGCCTCCTTAAAAACCAGATGAGCATAGTTTTGTAATTAACTTGACATAATTCTACATTTCCCTTTACCTGTTTTTAAAGCGAAATTAAGATGTACATCTCTATATCTTTTTCAATAAAACGACCGCAGAATGACATTCTTTATCGAGCTATGTTTTTTTTATTTTATAATATATGTCTAATTTATTATGTTTTCCATCTAAATGGTAGTGCTAGTACATTTGATTTTTAGGGGGATTTTTACCCTAGCAAGGATATTTTTGGCGCGCTGCGCAGGCCACGCTATTTGTTTTCTTCTGAAATGCACTACGCAAGGAAAATTTCTTTAGCAAGGTGTTTTTCTGAAGGACTTGGTGCCAGCCAGATTATCTTTTTGAAATAAGGTGCTGGTCAGAGAAAATTATGTAGCAAAATTCTGGGCCAGATTTTTTTTTCTACAAAACCCAAGCCCAAGAAAATCAAGCGGCATTTGCCTAACACTTCACCGTTCTTTAGCCATTTTAATGCACCAGCTGATAAATTCGGTACTTTATTGGTATTTAGCTATTCGTAAAAAGGGGTGTGCAATAGTGTTCCAGAAAAAGGTGACTTCCGTGCATCTTTTTTCCTTTTTTGATTTCTTTTTTTGTTTACATCTTGTGCGAAATATTAAAAAAAAACTATCAAATAGAAGTGTTCTGGTAATTCCCACAACACCCTTCCTCTAGATCCGCCAATAAAATATGTGAAAAAATTGGAAAATATCAAAACATGTTATTAAACACTGATAAAGCCAAGCACTAGTATGTATCTTAATAACTGTGAATAATTCCATTCTCCCTTTAGATGCACCTCAAGATTTGCCTCGAACACTTTATCGGGCTGCATATCGGCACATCAAGATATATGGAACTTGCGAATATTATACCCGTTATGCAAAGAGCTGTTTTGATAAAAGATGTCATTTATTTTCCCTGTTGTCATATCAGGATGTGTTTAGTGACTGTCAAAGCCGAACTCATTTTACTGCTCTTGAAACTTCTTACTCGGCATAATATTCAACCACTTGATACTGTTGCTTAGCATGACATAATTTCAATAGTCACAGTATCTACATTTATAAAACAAACGCCATTCAGTAGAACTGTATATGGACCTGTAAACATGATCTCTATTTCATTATGTCGCCCCAGACGTAGTCGGGACGACATATTGTTTTTGGTCTGTTTCTTTGTTATTATTTTTCATTATTCCTTCTTTCTTTCTTCCACATATTTTGTCCGGCTATTATCTCTAAGATGCCTGGACAGATTTCATTCATACTTGGCACAAAGTTGGACCACCATGAGATGTGCATGCACCAACAAAAATTTTCAAAATGGCCGCCATTTCCAAGATGGCGGCCAAAATACGTAAAAATTTTCAATTTTGTCCGATTTCAACGACAATTGATTTCTAGGCAGATGTTGATGCTGCGAACAAAATGGAGACATCTAATTGGCTGTCAGGGGCGACATCAGCTATTGCTTGCAATTGCAAATCTAGTTTATTTTGTTCTTGGTCTTTGGAGAAATTTTCATATGGATACACAGGCTATCATACATTTTAATTTTGGCATTGTATTTTTCCCAGCCGTTGTAAAGGCACTCTGCAATTTAATTTTGTGTTTAATGAGGATCCCACATCCATGAGTGATATCAAACATAAATGGGGCATTGTTCGACATCTAGTAATGCATTCCGCTCTGAAAACCGGTGGAAGGGACGGCCCTGAACTTATTTTAAGTTATGAGCATGACTAAAGGTTTCATAGTGACATCACCATGCTATGTTTTTATGTATTTGTAGAAACTTTGTCTCATATGTGTGTTTATTTTACAGCAAATGAACAACACATGTAAGGTAAGCGAGAACCGAACCGTCAATCTAAAACGAATAATCCAAGGACAATGGCAACATTGGAAACAACAAAGAAACAGAGACACAACATGAGTACGGCACAGAAAAGAAAAATGAAGACACACACACACACACACACACACACACACACACACACACACACACACACACAAAGATGAACGACACGTACTCAATGGGTGTGATCAGGTGCACCGGTAGTGTAAACATCTCCTGCTTCTTATAAGAAACCCGCCTCGTTGAACATGTAAAATCCGGTAGTAAAGTTAAATCTGGTAGAGGAAAACAAAATTTAGTTGCAAAGGGAAAGATCTGTTGTCACCCGGGAAACATATTTCCCATAGCGAGCCACAAGATCGTGATATCGACCATAAAACTTCTGTAGTGATGACTTTAAGTTTTTGGTAACATACCCTTGCTTAAGTAGTCTATTTGTAAGCAACCGAGCTCTATCAAGGAAGTCACTGTATCGACTGCAAACCATTGAGTGGCGAATGAGTCAAAATGAATCAAAATTCACAGTAACTTCGGTATTTAGCTATTTGTTACCACTGGGTCGATGCCTCAGCTGGTGGACTGTTAGTCCCCGAGGGTATTCACCAGCCCAGTAGTCAGTTCTTCGGTGCTTACCCGAAAGCCGATTGTATTTGAAAACTTACAATAACTTATTTTAGTAAATTTTGTTGAAACTAAAGAGTATCTCCCTCAGCCAAAGCTCTGTCCTTAGCTAATTTTGGCTTTTTATTTAGATCATATTTGGTAATTTGTTCTCTATCAGTTTTTAAACAATTTTGACTTTATGGTCTTCCAAATGTTTCGATTTTATCTGCACTGAAGAGACATGAGTTGTCGAAATGCGCATATGTAGAATCAAAATTCACAGTAACTTCGGTATTTAGTTATTTGTGAGATGTAAATTCCATAATCTAGTGCTTTTTGAATGTTGCTGCAAAGAAAAGGGAAGTTGATCAATGGTAACGTGAAGTCATCGTGTTTGTCATACAGCCTCAAGATGAAGGTCAAGGAACAGGGTCGATGTGGAAGTATCTGTATGTTGAAAATGACGATCCTGACAATCTGATACTATTTAGTGAAAAATATGTGAAATTCATTCTGTTTTTATCACGAGTTGCCCGACTTTATTAACCCTTTATCTTCTCGCCTCGCTGCTATTTTCAGCATCAGAATTTCGTCTAGTGTATGGTTTTGTCAAAAACATTGAAGTAGAAATAACAGTTAAGTCTACTGGAAGTCATTTGATTGATTCCACATTTTATTTTCCAATCCCTCAACAAATGATTTTTTTGTTATTGCACTCTACTTGGAAAGAAGAATGATTTGTGAAATGATTAGTTTTCTATAATGTCATATATTAGGTTCATTTTCTTTTCATCTTCGTGTTATTAACAACTCTTACTTGAAATCTGATGAGTTATTACTTTCGAATTAAGTCCACTCATAAGAGATAATAAGGAAAACAACGCTGTTTTTGTATAAACGCAGTATTGTAGGTCAATCACTGATCAATCACTGATATTTTCCCCAATATACATGATAAGATTTTATAGTTACAAAATAAACCTAACAACTTTTAAAGCAAAAGACAATTTTTTTAGAGATATAAGTTGCTGAAATGCAACAATTTAAATATTGAGTTCGCATGCATCAATTTAATAAATATAAGCAAACATGGATAATGATATGAAATGAACTTAGCGTTTTGTAAGCAAAAATAAGATATAAGGTAACATTATAGCGCGGTGACATTTTCAAAGATATTTATTTTATGACTTTAATCAAGCGATATAACACATGACATGGCTGAATTTTTGCAGTTGCAACATGTTAGTTATGCTAGGTCTAAGCTGATTTATATGGCAAAAGTTTAATATAGAGGGATACGTAACAGGAAATGTTTTTTTTCAGTATATTCATATATCATTTTCAATAGAAAAATTCGCTTGTATTTAGATATTGTGTGAGTTATATCAAATACATTTTGAAGGAAAAATATTTAGTATTTTATTCACAGTAGGAAAAATTGACATTGAGTGTTAAGAAAGAATAACTTTGGCTCGCTTCGATTTGTACTAAGTGTTTGTAGATACGATATGAGTTTCATAATATTTAAAAAAGAAGATTATATTCGAGTATGTTTCTACATTAATCATTCCATGTTTTTTTGGAATTATCCATCCCTAAAATTTACCTCAGATGCGACAAAATACAAAACTTCAATTGTACTATGGTCACAAAATATAAACATAGACATATATGTTTCTTCTTGAACCCTTTTGATTTAATCGTCGATGTCAATTTTATACACCTTGAAGTATTGCCTTTTTTGGTCAATCCAAATGTAATCAACAGTTCAAATCCGCATAGAATCATATTCATAAGGTTGGACTAGGGCCGCTGGCGTTAGTTGGGTTTGACTGCGGATGTTCAGCAGAAGGACTTTAAGACTTACCGGTTGTTCGAGTAGATGATGAATAGGTCATTTTGCTTTAGACTGGATTTAACCAAAAAAAAAAAAAATTCCAAGCCACAATATTTTTTTCTTTGCTTATGGACCTGTTATTGATTCTAATACCAGAGACATGCAACAGTTTTTACAACTATAGCACGATGTTCAGATATGTGTTCAGCTGTAGGACAGAGGTCGCCAGTGTAAATTATTTACCAACAACTGTGTGCAAAGAATCAGCAAATTAAATGATCAATGCATAAATTTTCTCAGTCTCGTCTCGCTCGATTAATTGGTTCTCAAACTTTATCCTGTTTCTCTTCACCCATTGGCAAAATCTGGTCT
>MJUU01024651.1:0-15113 GCA_002080025.1 Modiolus philippinarum
CATAAAACCAATTAAGTTTGATTTTATATGTATTATGAACTGAAACCCTATCAGTGCCTCATTAATATACTCTGCCGACAAGCTGATGAGATAAGCAGATAACCGCACACGCTGCAGCTACATTTAATCACATGATCTAAAAATGGCGACAAGCAACTTTCCGGTGCCAGATAAAATGGAAATGAGGGGAGATCTCAAAACTAATTGGAACTTTTTTCAATCACAGTGGGAAAATTATGAAATAGCGACCGAATTGAATGAAAAAGGTGACAAAATCCGTGTAGCCTCTCTACTATCTGTAATGGGAAAGGAATGCTACAGAATCTACAAACATTTAGACATGTCTGAGGAAGATAGACTGAAAACTGCTACAATACTTACAGCAATGAAGAAACATTTTGAGCCGCAAGTAAATGTGATATATGAAAGATACATATTCAACACAACTGATCAAGATTCATGCGAAGGGATTGATCAATATGTAACAAAATTAAGGCAATTATCCGAATCATGTGAATTTGGAACACTACATGACGAACTCATACGAGACCGCTTAGTTCTTGGCACCAAAGACAGTGCCGCTAGAGCAAGAATGCTGAGAGAGCCGAAACTTGACTTAAAGAAAGCAATAAGTATGTGCCGATCTAGCGAGATAACAGATCAACAACTAAAGCGTATGGGGACCGAGGAGAATAAAGACTGAGTACATTTTAGTGCAAAACAAGGACATATAGCAAAGAAAACTCCGTTTAAAGCGAATAAACAAAAGCCAAAGCATGAGAAGGCTAAGTGCAAATACTGTGGTGGAGCAAGTCACGCTGGTGACAAAACAGCATGTCCTGCATATGGAAAAAAATGTTCAAAATGTGGAAAGTTTAACCACTTTGCAAGAGTCTGCAAACAGACACGTACAACAGGGAATGAAAGACAACGAAAAGTACATCTAGTCGATGATGAATCTAGCGAGTATTACGATTCTTCGTCAGATGATACCGTATTACAAATACAAGCTATTGGCGCAGTGAAATCAAAAGGAAAACAATGGTTCACAACTCTAACTATGAGTGTTGGCAAATATGCGAAAGACATTAAATGCCAAATTGACACTGGATCTACTTGCAATTTGATGAGCTTCCGGGACTTTTGCGACGTTGTGCAAACAGGCAACCCGAAAATGGACATAAGCAGATCTAAACTTAAACTTTATGATGGATCCAGCCTTGTACCGTTAGGACAAGTAAATGTTACATGCAAGAAAGATGGAAAACGCTATAATCTCGAATTTCAAATAGTGGATGTAGATCAGAATCCGTTACTTTCTGCTGATTCATGTGAAAAGATGAATATTGTGAAGCTAAATGAAAGTGTCAAGCTAGTAAACGATAAACCGATTGAACAACCGTTAACAAAAGAGCAGATATTAAGCGAATACAGCGACGTATTCACTGGATTAGGATGTTTACCTGGCGAGTATCATCTAGAAGTAGACAAATCAGTGAAGCCGATACAACATCAACCAAGACGAGTTGCAGCACCGTTGAAAGATGCTGTTAAAGACAAAATAGATTCGCTAGAAAAGCTTGGAGTAATTAAGAAAGTTACCGAGCCAACAGAGTGGATCAGTAGCATGGTTGTTGTTAAGAAACCAAACAAGCTTAGAATATGCATAGACCCAAAAGACTTGAACCGAGCACTTAAAAGATCGCATTATCAGATGCCAACTATCGATGAAATCTTGCCACGCCTGGCAAAGGCGAGAGTATTCTCCGTACTTGATGCTAAAGATGGTTTTTGGAAAATAAAACTTGATGAAGAGAGCAGCTTTCTGACAACTTTCTGGACACCATTTGGAAGATATAGATGGCTCCGTATGCCATTCGGAATATGTTCAGCTCCAGAGGAATATCAGAGAAGACAACATGAAGTGTTGAGTGGACTCAAAGGAGTCGATATTATCGTTGATGACATTTTAGTTTTTGGAAGTGGAGAAACAGACGAGGAGGCAGTTAGAGATCACGATGAAAATCTACGAAATCTCCTCAACCGTTCAAGAGATGTCAAGCTAAAATTGAACAAACAAAAGCTCAATCTACGATGTAAAGACGTTCCGTACATCGGACATCTACTTACAAAGGATGGATTAAAACCAGATCCAGCAAAAGTACGAGAGATTCAAGAAATGCCGAGACCGAATGATGTTCAATCAGTACAACGATTTATTGGATTCGTCAACTATCTTGCGAAATTTCTACCAAAAATATCAGAAGTATGTCAACCTTTAAGACGATTAGTTAATAATGAGTGGTCTTGGGAAACACAACAAGAAAATGCATTTCAGAAAATCAAAGAACTTGTCACAAACTATCCTGTCCTGAAATATTATGACGTAAATGATGAAGTCACAATTCAATGTATGCAAGCGAAGTAGGACTAGGAGCAACATTGTTACAAAATGGACAACCGGTAGCATTTGCGTCCAAAACAATGACTCAAACACAACAAAGATATGCCCAAATAGAAAAGGAATGCCTTGCTATAGTTTTTGCTTGCGAAAGATTCAATCAATACATATACGGACGAGATAAGATATCAGTGCATTCAGATCACAAACCACTTGAGTCAATCTTCAAGAAACCGTTACTAGCAGCACTAAAACGTCTTCAGCGCATGTTACTCAGATTACAAAAGTACAATATCGAAGTGATCTACAAACGAGGAAAAGATTTACACATAGCACACTTTTTATCTAGAGCCGCACTTCCCATCGTAGACAAGCATGAAACACAACATCAAATTTTCAAAGTTCAAAGAGAGGAGAAACTTATGGAAGAACTCGATTTGATAGATTGTACCGAGTCAATTAATGTATCCGACAAAAGCTTGACAGAAATCAGAGAGCACACAAGAACTGATGATACTTTACAAATGTTAAATGTAGTAGTACTGAAAGGATGGCCGATAGAAAAAGAGAATGTTCCAACAATAATAAAGGAATATTGGCCTTATAGAGATGAAATCGCAATACAGAATGGATTACTGTTCAAAGTATCTAGAGTCATTATACCGAAAACATTAAGACCGTCAATGATGACAAAGATACATTCTAGTCATTTAGGAGTAGAAGCGTGCCTTAGAAAAGCAAGAGACTCTATTTTCTGGCCGTCAATGAATAGTGAGATCAAGGATTATATTCAGCAGTGTAGCACATGCAACGAATTTCAAGCAAAGCAATCAAAAGAACCGTTGATGACACACCCGATTCCATTGCTACCGTGGAACAAAGTTGGAACCGATCTGTTTTCGATCAAGGATCGTGACTATTTAGTGACAGTAGACTACTATTCTGACTTTTGGGAGCTAAACGAACTTACATCAACAACATCAGATGCAATCATCAAGTGCTTGAAAGAACACTTTAGCCGTTATGGAATACCAAGCAAGGTCATAAGCAATAATGGACCACAATTCTCAAGTGACTCTTTCAAACAATTTTCGAACGATTGGGAATTCGAACACATCACTAGTTCTCCGTTTCATAGCCAATCAAATGGGAAAGTCGAGTCAGCGGTGAAAATAGCCAAACGATTAATCAAAAAGGCAAATAGAGATAACAAAGACATCTGGAAAGCAATTCTTGACTGGCGGAACACACCAACACAAGATATGAACAGTAGTCCTATTCAGCGAATGATGTCAAGACGAACTAGGACATTATTACCGATAACCGAGAAACAACTTCAACCTAAAATAGTTAAGGACGTACCATCTAAGATTAAAATGAGAAGACAAAAGTCAAAGTTCTATTATGACAAATCAGCAAAACAACTGCCACAACTTAATATTGGCGACTGTGTCCGCGTAAGATCGATGGACATTACTGATAAGAAATGGAAGCTTGGTACATGTGTCAACAAGTCAGACACACCCCGTTCGTATATTTTGGACATTGATGGACGAAAATACAGACGAAATTGAAGAGATGTGAGGAAAACAAAAGAGACTTTACCACCCGATGATTACATAGAATCAGAAAATGACATTGACTCCGCCAAGCCTATAGAAACAAGTGCTAAGGCAAATGACAATGTAAAACAAAAAGAAGCACAACCAATCGAACCACTGAGACGTAGTGTAAGAACAATCCGTCCTCCAAAACGATTTGGTGATTTTGTTCCAAAATAATTCTAATACTTTCTGTTGACTGTAACAAAAAAATAAGTAGTTTAGTTTTGTAGTGTAGTTTTTTCTTTTTCAAAGTTTTCTATTTTCGTTGATTCATCCGCTACACATACCAGAACATTAGGACATTTTGCGAAATAACAATTTATATTTTTTTGTTCACTTAAAGATTTGTAGTGTAGTTTTTTTTTCTAAGGTTAAAGCTAAAATTTTGTTTTTTCTTAACTTCAAAAAGAGGGAGATGTTACAATATATAGACATTAATATACTTTGAAATGCTCCCCATGCATTGTACACGTGTGTGTAGTTCTAAGATAGTCAGTTATTAAATATGTAGCTTAATGGAGTAGTTGTCTATCATAACAGGTCCTATATGGGCTTCCGTAAGAGAGACCATCATATGACAACCAAAGTCAATCTAATAACGAACAACTGTAATTTTGTAGAATTCAATCAAGCATAAAATGAACAAACTAACACAGTTGTATCATTTTATTAGCCTTATATGTAAGGAGAGGGGTCTTTTGGCTGCTAGAACTAATTAAAGTTGTTCAGGGGACTAACACTAAATTTTTCCTAAATTTTGTGATTGAATGGGCTCGCATATTAGTATGAAAACAATAGGTGAAATTATAATTCATTTTAATGCAATGTTAGATAAATACTCGAAGGAGTCGTAAATAATATTTTAAGACATTTCCCTTATTATTTCTACAAAATATAAAGTAACAACCCCCTTCAAATGTAAATAGTTTTCCAAGAAGAAGAATGTACTGCAAGCTAAATATTTCTTTATTGATTCACTTTGAATAAGCTTTATCAAGCCGTCGTTACAAAGTGTTACCAGTGAAGTCCAATATTCTATCAGATGTTGTCAAATTTTGACCCCTGAACTATCTTTTTTATATATATATTTCTGCCTATTTATTGTATTTTGTTTTTACTACTACTGATTGGCTTCGAAGATGTTTATTCTTTATCTTGCAGTCACCAATATCTATCGCTTCAAAACATATAATTACTAAGTGTAATAATGCGACATAAAACCTAGTCAGAAGGCAGTATTCATGAATATGTTAAAGATAAAACAAAAAAGGACTATGCAGCAAATTGAACAGGAACAGGTTGCAAAAAGTCAATGATTGTATAGAAATGCAAATATTATTTATTCCATTATAATGATTTCTCATTTAATTCTTTTTTTTCTGTTTTTTTTTTTCTTTCGCCCTAAAAATCTAAAAATCCAATTACTCACATCCATGAGGCAAAATATCTGGTAGGTTGCAAAAAGTTAATGATTTTATAGAAATGCAAATACATGTATTATTTATTCCATTATAATAATTTTTCATTTAAATGTAATTCCTTTTTTCTGTTTTTTTTTCTTTCGCCCTAAAAATCTTAAAATCCAATTACTCATATCCATAAGGCAAAATATCTGGTAGGTTGCAAAAAGTTAACGATTTTATAGAAATGCAAATATTATTTATTGAATTATAATAATTTTTCATTTAAATGTAAGTCCTTTTTTTTCTTCTTTTTTATAATTAATTCATGGTTCTTATTTATTTTTTGATTTTGTTTTTTAATGCAATTATTGTTTACAAATGATATGATTTGTCATTCAAATGCGATATGTTTTTTTTTTTCTTTTTCATTCATAGATACAACATCTGTTAAATTTAATTGGTACATTTTTTTTATTAAACTACAAATTTTGATCATTTTAATGCAATAATTGTGCTACGGAAAATTGTTTGACATCACAGGGTTACAGTTTGTGCTATGAATATGTTATTGGGGTATTTTGTATTTTTATATTTCGGACAGAATTTTTGTTTGGCGAAATGTAAAAATTTTGCAACTCTGGCAGATATAAACAGAAGTACAAAATTGGCAGTGTTTGAAAAAAAGCACACCATTCTTCTCAGAAAAATATAATTAATCGCCCTAAAAATCTTAAAATCCAATTACTCATATCCATAAGCCAAAATATCTGACAAGTGTAACATACTGTACAGACAAAGGGGTCAAATTTACAATCCGTCGATATATATAAACAATAAAATGCAAAAACAAACACATTCAAAGCACGCACTGTGACCCTGTAACGTCAAACAATTTCCCATTTTTTAATTATTGCATTCAAATGAAAATATCCCTTCGAAATCCGATGGAAAATAAAAATTTTAGGCAATCTGTACATTTGCAATTTTGGCCCAGTTTGGCCCTTATAGATCGGAAAGGAAACAAGTTACCAAAAATTTGATGCTTAAACAGTATATTATATTTCTGAAGGAATCCAGTGAAAAAAACTGAATCAAAATCGGATTAGAAAATTTTTAAAAATGACATTTTTCAAATTCGATCCTTTAGGGTCCCAATTATCCGATGAACGGTACATGCGACGTGAAATCCGTTGGCATAACACTGATTGAAAATTTCCTCCAGAGCACACTAAAAGAGACCCCATCAAAATCCAACAGATGATGAAAATTCCACAGCCCAATATGTGAAAACACCCAATTTTGTCCTTTTTTCCCTTTTTAAAAAACGGAAGGGGCCAAATTATCCAAAGCCAATCCCAGCCTTCATGTTTTGCCAAGAAACATTGAGTTAAAATTCCATAAGGATTAATTAAATGAAACTGAAGTTTTTTACCAAAAACAAAAGTGTCTACATACAACGACGTCAATGAGGACAACGGCGACGACCATGACGGCGACGACCATGACGACGACGACAGCGCCATACCATTACACTGACCTCAATTTTTGTGGTCGTATAAAAATATTGCATTAAAATGAAATTTATATGAAAAAGAAAGGAAATGGGGTAAATGTCACTGAGACAATATCCAATATCTAGGTTAAAACGACCTAAAACAAAGCATCTAGGGGTCACCGTACGGTCTTCAACACAGTGAGGAACCTCACACCATAAAGCAAGCCCTAAATGGCCCCCAAAAAGATTTTTAAAAGGTGAATAAATCAATGGAAACAAACCACATCCAATAACCCGAATATCAAGAAACAAAAATTTAATAAGAAGACTAGGGCAAGCCAATGACCAACATATCCCTGACTTAGGACAGATGTAAAAATTGCGTAGGGGTTAAACTTGTTTTCTTTGATCCAAAACCTCCCCTATGTGTGGTGAATAGCTAAAAAATAAATACACAAAAAGACTCACAGTAAAAATCAAACTAGAAAAAAGTCTTAGAAACTTATCAAGACGAGTACCCTTACAATGAAGTACATAAAATATGAAGACAATACACACGGGTACTGTCTGGACAAATGCTCAGTCACTGACAGCTAGCTAAGGACATAATTTCCGTTGACTATGATATCAAACCTTCTTACATATGAAACTTCAATTGAAATGCTTCTAAATAAATTTCGTATAACAACATCATCAATTATGAAAGAAGAACATGATATTGTGCAATGCCAATATGAAAAATTGTTTAAATTTTAGTGATGGTGTAAAGCACTTAGAAGCTGATCTAAATTTTTGCCAACAAAAACCAGAAGTAAAGATTTAACAGCAATGCTGTATTTATATCCTTTATGAATAAGTTTGTTCAACGGATTAATTAGTTTGGAAGGACAATTTTTGAATTTATGCGCTTTGTAAATGATATTTCCATAGAAGTTTGGATGTGAAATACCCTGTTGTATTGAATTACCCTGTTGTATAAGAGCCCTGCATGTACAAATATATATGTTAAATTTAAAAAAAAATACATTTTAGTGACAAATTAAAACTGAAAAAATTTGTATTGCATTTAAATATACAAATGCATTTGAGTGAAAAATTATACCAATTGAAAAACACGTTGCATTTTCATAAAGAAATACAAGTTGAATTTGAAATATTTCATTTGAATGATAATTTATATCATCTGAATAACAAATTATATCATCTGAATGACAAATTATATCATTTGAATAACAGACTTTGCATTTCAATGAACAATTATATACCATTTGAATAAATAATATTGCATTTAATGAAAAAATATTCCAAGTGAACATGAAAAATTGCATTCAAATGAAAAATTGCATTCAAATGAAAAATATTATTTTTCTGCAATGTTTTCGTGGTCGTATAAAATTTAGTACCTGTCGTTCTTCGTGTTCTGCATGGGTGGTTCTGATGGAATATTGTTCCCTCCGTCTCCTGATAATTAAAAAGAAATTCCAAATATTATTTAAAAAATTCAGATACTTTTGTTTTCGTCATTTAAATCATTCAAACTACTAAGTCGGAGACTTCATCAGCTTTTTTGCTTTAGATCAATTAAACAAATGCATAGTGCCTACGGAGAAAGTAAAGTAAATATATTCTACTCATTATCACTAATAACAGTTAATGTTGGGACAATTCTAAAAACTAATAACAGTTAATGTTGGGAAAAATTCTTAAACCTCCAAAAAACTTTTCTTAAGAGAAATTAAAAGAAATAAAAATATATTTGTTATACTTTGCTGGAAGAGGTTTAAGCCCTTTTCCCTGTGTGTCTGCACTGAATAGACATTTGTTGAGCAAAAACAAATCTTACAATAGTACTGTATTGACAAAAAAGGTCAAATCTACAATCCGTTAATAAATATATATATAAACAATAAAATATTAAAAAAAACATAAATATTCAAAGCACGCACTATGAACCTGTGAAGTCAAACAAAAAATTCCAATAAAACAATACAAATTAAATAAGAAATATTACATCTGAATTT
The DNA here is from genome assembly GCA_002080025.1 of Modiolus philippinarum. Lineage (NCBI taxonomy): Eukaryota > Metazoa > Mollusca > Bivalvia > Mytilida > Modiolidae > Modiolus > Modiolus philippinarum. The sequence goes on from MJUU01024651.1 coordinate 8,925, forward strand.
AAATATTACAGTACCATTTGAATGAAAATATATTTAAGGAGGTTCACTCTTAATTTTGTTTATATCAGGGATTTCTCGACAACCTATTAATGAAATAAAGGGTACAACAGGAAACACCTACAATGCCTGAAAATTATAATTACATGCCACGATCTGCTAGGGAACTACACATGAAAAGCACAAATTAGACAAAAGACAAACGTAAACAACGATAGGAACTCGGGACAGCCGGACTTGGTACCGGCACTAGCAAAAACCAGTGGTAGGGTTAAACCGGTTTATGGGTACCCAAACCTCCACTTTATCTGTCCCGTTTCCCTATAGTTAAGTAAACATACGAATAAACCCAATTATTTAGCATTGTAGACTAAATGAAATGGCAAAAAAAAACAAATAGGTCCGGAGATACAGGACATAAATACAGGGCTTCGCCGATCACATTATTTGTATAGTGCAAATAGAAATTGTTCATTGTCTTTACATTTTGTGAAATAATCTTTAATTTCTTTGTATTTTCTATTGGTAAATAATTTAATTGTCACTAATTTTGAATTATTTAAAATCATGTATTCGAATCTTTTTTTTATTATTATTATTATTATTATAAGTACATTTTAAGAGTTTTAAAAAAACATAGTTTTATTAAATCATATTTATTTTTCAATTTCCTTTATATAGAAGAACGTATCATAATATGACATTAACTTTGATTTTGTGTATGTCTTTTTATTAGTCATCATGTCACCCCAGACGCAATAGAGGTGACATAGTTATTCTTTATGAAAAAGAAAGGAAATGGGGTAAATGTCAAGGAGACAACATCCCATATCCAGGCTAAAACGACCCAAAACAAAACATCTAGGGGGTCACCATATGGTCTTTATATGTTTCTTATGATTATTGTAATTTCACATACTTTTTGTTGGAGCAATTATTTTGAAATTTGGCCAATTAAATCGGTTTCAAACTTTGTACACAATTCAACCATCAACATACAACGTTATATATTGCGCATTTAACATTTTTAAAAATGGCCACCATTTCAAAGACGGCTGTAAAATATTTCATATTTCAACTTTGTCCGATTTCAACGAAACTTTATTTCTAGATAGATTTTGAGGCTAGGAATAAGGTGGAATCGTCTAATTGGTTGTCTGTGTAGACTTCGGCTATTGCTCGCATTTGCAAATATAGTTTGTCTTAAATTTATTTAAATCTATAATTGTTTTAAATGCAATATCTTCATATGTGAACTATGTGTCTAGATTTTTAGTTAATATTTTTATCACAGTATATATAACAAAGCAAAAAAACGCCCAAAATTTCCGGTGTGTTCGATCTAAACAGATACACACAATGTGGTTAATTTATAAACTTTCACTATGAACAATGTAATAGCACTAGTATAAATACTATCCGAGTCTTTTTCAAAACAACAAAATATATAATAATACAATTAACTATTTACAAAAAACTACACTACAAAACTTAATTTAATGGGTAAACTACATGTCGGAGACTGAAGGCGTGACCTCAATTATAGTGATGTGAAAAAAATATTTGCTGGTGTTTGTACGAAACTTTTTACAGCAATATTTTCTTTATTTTTTTTAAACGCTTGCATTATATGCATTGGACCCTATGGGAAAAATCACATTTTCATCTTCTGCTCTGAAACGGGTAAAGCAAATTCAACCAAACTTTACAGGAATGATGTATGGAAGGTCCTTTATGAAGAATGCTCATTTCTTTGCGATTCGACAAAAACATGGACACCATCACGGAACATGGTTTAACATTGACCCATATGGGAAAATCACATTTTAATCTTCTCCTCTGAAACAACTGAAGCAAATTTAACCAAACTTTACAGGAATGATGTACTAAAGGTCTTTAACAAAGATTGCTCATTTTGTTCCGATCAGAGAAAAAACATGACCGCAAGCAAGGAACATAGTTTAGCATTGGACCCTATGGGGAAATCACATTTTCATCTTCTCTTCTGAAACCACTGAAACAAATTCAACCAAACTTTACAGAAATGATGTACTAAATGTCCTTAACAAAGATACTCATTTCGCTCCAATCCAATAAAAGCAAGCAGGGAACATAATTTAACATTGGACAATCACATTTTCATCTTCTCCTATAAAAACCACTGAAGCAAATTCAACCAAACTTCACAGGAATGATGTACTAAAAGTCCTTTACAAAGATTGCTCATTTTGTTCTGATTTGACAGAAACATGGCTGCCAGCGTGGAACTTAGGTTTAACATTGGACCCTTTGCAAAATCACATCTTCATCTTCTCCTCTGAAATCACTGAAGCAAATTCAACTAAACTTTACAGGAATTATGTACTAAAGGTCCTTAACAAAGATTGCTCATTTCATTCAGATCTGATAAAAAAAAACATGGCTGACTTATCAGCACGGAACTTATAGGTTTAACATTGGACCATATTGGAAAATCACATTTTCATGTTCTCCTATGAAAGGACTGAAGCAAATTCAACCAAACTCAACAGGAATGATGTACCAGAGGTCCTTAACAAAGAATGCAAATTTCATTTCAATCCGACAAAAAAACAGTGGCGCCAGTGCGGAACTTAGGTTTAACATTGGACCGTATGGGAAAAGTCACATTTTTATCTTCTCCTTTGAAACTGCTGAAGCAAATTCGACCAAACTTTACAGGAATGATGTACGGCAGGCACTTTACAACATTTGCTCATTTCATTTTGATCCGACAAAAAACATGACCTCTAGTGCAGAACATAGTTTAACATTGTAGTCTGGTATGTGAAACCATAGTTGTCATTATCTTCTCTGAAAGCATGCAAGTAAATTTAGCTAAACAGTGTTTGAATGGTGTATTGAAGGTCCTTTGCAAAGATTTCTCATTTCAATAGGATCAGGCAAAAAACACTTGTGCCAATGGAGAACACAGCTTAACATTAGATCTCATTTGTAAAATACATCTATTTTGCTCATGCATGGCATAGAAGCATTTTGTCAGGTGAGCGATACAGGCTCAGTCTCTGAGCCTCTAGTTTTTTTTTTTTTTTTTTTTTTTTTTTTTTTTGGCGATCGATAATTGACCCTTTTGAGGGAGTATATTTCGGCAACGATTTTCCTATCTTTAGATTCGAGTTGCACTGACGAGATGTAAATTCATCGAAATGGCCCTATCTGCAATTCAAATATCGTGTTGCGTGTCACTCAAATTGTAAAGATCAAATTCCTCAGTGGTAAGATGTTCTCGATAATATTATCCCTAAAACTCTAACTCAGTTGGTCTTTGAAATTAGACGCATATTATTTATTTTTCGAGACCTGTATAAGCAGATTTACATGCTTATCCTGAGGAACATATAAGATTTCCAAGTTTGTCCGTTTTTAGACGTTATATATTCTAATTAAATATTGAAAGCTTTGGATTTGGTTGATACTATTAACTAAATATTGAAAGATATGGTTTTTCACGAAGAAATCTACACCAAACTGCAACACTTGTACCAATTTTCCATGTATATATTTGTAGAATGCCAAATCAAGGTTTCATAGGGATCTTTATCAATTCACTTATTTTCAGTTAGAACTTCTTTATTCTCGGCTCTAGATAGTAATATATAAATCCGGAGATATTAATTCTCTATTGCCAACCATAATGGCTTTAACGAATAACTTAATACCGAAAGAGTCAAAAAGATCATTTGACACTTTGATTGGGAGTACAAAACTACCAAAGTTGCAAAAAACAGTAAATTTCGTTATGCTGTACACGTGTTTCAAGGAGTTACCTCTCATCAACAGCATTAGAATAAAAAAAATGGAAAGCCATAATCCAAAAGTAGTAGAAAAAGAAGTACTCATTACCAAAAATATCGAAATAGAAGGCCAATCCAGTACCAAGGACATCTACCCTGTGCCATTTAGTGGTTAGAATTTTGATAATAATTGTAAATTTGTATGAAACACAAGGTAAGACTTTCATGTCAGACAAGTCTGACTATTGGGATGGTGATCTGGTCTACGAGCAGTGGCATCGACCAAATGGTTCAAAATACAAAAATACCACAGTTGCATGAAAAACATTTCATTATGTAGTACACGTGTTTCAAGGAGTAATCTCTAATCAGCAGCATTAGAATCAAATAAAATGGAAAGCCATAATTCTAAAAGTAATAAAAAAAGAAGTACTCATTACCAAAAATATCGAAATAGAAGGCCAAATCCAGTACCAAGGACATCTACCGAGTGCCATACACGGAATGAAGCGTCAATATTTTTAGTGTTTAGAATTTTGATAAAAACAGAAAATTTCTATAATACACAAGGTAATTTTCATGTCAGACAAGTCTGACTATTGGACTGGTGAATACCCTCGGGAACCTCTGGTCCACAAGCAGTGGCATCGGCCATTTGGTTCAAAATGCAAATATACCAAAGTTGCATGAAAAACAGTAAATTTTGTTATGCTGCAAACGTATTTCAAGGAGTAACCTCTCATCAGCAGCATTAGAATTTTATAAATGGAAAGCCATAATCCCAAAAGTTGTAAACAAAAGTACTAATTACCAAAAAATATCGAAATAGAAGGCCAAATCCAGTACCAAGGACATCTACATACGCGGTACCATACACCGTATGAAGCCTCAGTATTTTTTATTGGTTAGAATTTTGATAAAGGCAAAAATTTCTCTAAAACGCAATGTACAATTTTCATGTCAGACAAGTCTGACTATTGCAAATGTTACATTTTTTTGCTCTTTTTGCAAGATCTACAATAGTTTTGGAAAAATTCTATTATTCTTACTTAGTTTATCCAAATAAGGATATTCTGTTGAATTGTCAATTTCTTCTTTCCATAAAAATTTGAAATTTTAATGGAAAGAAGAAATTGACAATTTGATTGGCGATAGAACTTTTGATTTAATTTTATTTATATCAAGACCAAGTTGCCAGATATTGCAATGTACATGCACATGATGCAGTCGCCCTTCTTTATATTCTGATAGTATGGCTAAACCATCTGCAAAAAAGAATTAAGGTATTTAGAGACTCAGCAGCTTTTAGTGTATCAAACGATGATACTTTTGCCCACTTTTATCTTGTATAGCTTAGTAACCACAATAGCGCTGCACAATACTATAAGATATCCCTGAAAGAAAACCTAAACTTAAGAAAAATCTAAAGAAACAAACATAACAAATTGTAACATACTTTTGGAAAAAGTTTCTTTTTGCCTCTTTGTATCCTTAGGGACCGACCATTTAACCTGAAGGGGGGGGGGGCTATGGTTTTTTTTCGAAAAAATATTCTGATTCTGATTTTATGTGAAAAAAATTTCTTGGCTGCAAAAGTGATGAAAAAAAATATTCTGAATGGGGCTTTCTGCCAAAAAAATAGTGTTTATTATTTAAAAAAATATTTTGTTTGTACTAGTTAAAAAGAATAATAAAATTTTCTGTCAAGAAAAAAAAACATAACTCCCCCCCCCCTTCAAGTTAAATGGTCGGTCCCTTTTACATGTAATAAGCTTGACATGAACAAAATGTCGACATACTACTCAGATGAATCTAAAGAAAAAAAACTGTTAAAATAATATAAAATAATTTAAAAAGGTAAAATTCTAGTCTCAGTTTGTCAATTATAGCCCAGAAACGTTAAGACAAACAAAAATATCGAGAAAAATTAATGAGAGCTAAAATATCAATAAGAATTTAAAAAAAAACTCAATTGAAATTAAAATTAAATATTTGTTGTCAAACCCTAAGTTGAAAAAAAATCCATTCACACATTTTTGTGTGATCCAAAAGATAATAAACTTATTGTGCTGTAGTGTCCTTAAAAATAACGTTAAGAGCAAAAAACCAAGATTTCCAGTTTTGTCAGGAAAAATTTAATCTATTGATCATAAATTTTCTATACGTGTGCACGTCATGTAAAAGTTTTACTGCACAATATAGTAGGTCTTAATATATTCTATGTTAGTAGCAAGAATTTGTTTGTCTTTGATATCCTTCAATGCTTTCCAAAAACTTATGTGTTTGTGAACAAAAGTTGTATACAACTATGCTAACAGGTCATATGACTTAAATGAAAAAATGAAAGAAACATCACCTTTGTTAACTTTCCATTTTTTTTTTTTTTTTTTTTTTTTTTTTTTTTTTTTTTTTTTTTTTT
>MJUU01024651.1:23223-58542 GCA_002080025.1 Modiolus philippinarum
ACTGATTTCTTGTTAAATGTGGACGTCGTGTCCCTTTATCCAACCAGTATGTTACACGAATATCCGGTGGGACAAAGAAAATATACCACCTCAGAGATGAAGGGTAAAATGGGCATATATGAAGTCAAGTATGTTACAAACAAGAAACTGCTTCATCCAGTAGTAGCAAGAAAGGACGAAAAAGGAGCAACTAAATGGGACTTAGAAGACTCGGAGGGTTGGTATACTTCAGTTGATATAGAACAAATGATTAAATATGGTTATGATGTTAATATTATCGAGGGATATTACTGGGAAGAAACTAGTAAGGTGTTTTATGATTATATACAGAAATTCTTTCAGCTCAAGAAAACTAGTCAAAAAGGAAGTGTTCAGTATACATTAGCAAAACTATTGATGAATGGTCTCTATGGAAAAATGATCCAAAGACCAATATTTAATCACACCCAAACAATGAGAGACAACAATGAATACTGGAAGTTTCATCATAAGTATGTGGTTACGGGCCTGGAACTTATCGAAAATACTTTGTATGTATCAGGTTACTTAAGATCCGAGATTGACTCGGTTGATAAGATTAGTAAACCATCACATTTTGGTGCTTTTGTTCTGGCTTATAGCCACAAGATCATGTACGATCATATGACGAGGTTAAATCCAGAGAATAAAGTAGAGTTAGACTTCTACTATACTGACACTGATAGTTTACACGTACCGGGTGAACAAGCAAAACTAATACCTAATTACAACGGTAATAACTTAGGTGACTTAGCTAACGACTACAAGAAAGACGCTAAGATAATTAAAGCAGTTTATATTGCGCCAAAGTTATACATGACTATAACGATAGATACAGATAATGTAATTAGTGTTAAGACAAAGGGTAAAGGACTAAATAAAACTAAGTTAACTCAAGAAGACTTTCAAAAGATGATGAAAGGTGAAGAAGTAAAGAATATAAGGGATTTCTCCATGAAGAAGGTACATCTAAAGAGGACTTCTAAAGAACATGGTATTGATCATTTTAGTATTCTTCACCTCACGAACATTGAGAGACGTGCAAATAAAAACGAATACAAGGGAAGAATTTTCTTGGATAAGAATAAATCTATTCCTATACGAAACTGCCGTCTACCACAGTCCACATAAATCCATGACGTTAGAGGTTTATGTGCTATGTCTATCATATGGTAGACAGTCCACATAAATCCATGACGTATGAGGTTTATGTGCTATGTCTATCATATGGTAGACAGTCCGAATAAATCCATGACGTAAATACAATGTCTAATAAATCCATAACGTATACGGTAAATTTGTCATACAACAATTGACAAAGCAGAAAAATAATAAATCTTTATTAAATCCCTGAAAGAACACGCACAAATTCCTCCACAAGTTAACTCCGAGAAAAGTGTAGTACAGCATGGTCTGAATAACCTGCGCACTTATCCTTAATTACTTGGTGTGATTAGTCTAGAATATTCTTCCCGGTTGCTGTTTTTATATCCTGATTTATAATGTCACTATTCGTATTGTAACTATCCATAATTATTATTTTTTCCTCTGGTAATTTCGTCTTGTTCACCAAGTGCTGTTCATCGTGACAAACCTAAAATAACATACCGAATGGAAATTTACTTGATAACTTGGCAACAGGTTGACATCGTATTGATTTTGTTGCATTGCGAAATTTCACTGCGGCGTATCGATTACCTATTAGGGGTACAAAATTGAGATTAAATAGATTTTAACAAGTTAAGAAAACGTAATTTTGTATATGAAATATTTTTTTTTTGTCATTAAAAGTAATTTGTAAAATAGATTTTAATAAGTTAAGAAAACGTATTTTGTAAAATAGATTTTAATAAGTTAAGAAAACGTATTTTGTATTTCCCGATCAAAACAATGAAATATTTTCTTGTCTGGTAAGTTAAGATACAGAAAAGACTATTTATTTTTAGTAGTTAAAAAAAGCGTATCTTTTGAGACCTGAAGTTCTGAAGATATAAGTTTTCTCTCATTTTTACTCGGAAAATTATACACTACGTAGAAATTAAAATTCAGACGACAGTCTTTGGGTATCCGAAAATAGGACTGACTCAAATAAATTACGTTCATTTTCTTGTGCCTTCGGCCTATAAAGTATATCACAATAGAAGATTGATCTTGTTGTGAACAAATATAGTCGTCAAAAATTACGATTTTTTGTTTGTCATCAGACACTTCGTCGATGTCTTCAACTTTATCATTAGATACTTGCACCAAGTCTTCAAGAGACACTTCTAGTTTTTCCGCTATTTCCTCGAATCTTCGAATTAGTTCCTTGTAGTAATGCTGCTCTAAATTCTTTGCGTAAAGAATAATTTTGTCGTAATACAATAAGGGTTTAATAAAAGGTGTATTAGCAAATTTGTTTTACCAGATCCACTCGGCCCAACAATGAGTAAACGGAAAAAATCACTCGGCATATTTTTTGCTCCTTGTATTGTTCTAAAATTGTTCGTACTAGACTTTTCCGGGAAATATCTAGGAATCGTTGTCATTTTTTATAACTAAAGATTTATTAGATAAAAAAAACATAATGTTGTTTTAGGTAGGAGTGAGTCTCAACCGTTGTAGTGAGTAAAACCTAAAATTTATAGTGTGATTTATATAATAAAAATCAGTAAAAAAAAGGTGAATAGTGAACAAAACAAAACTTACGAAATACTTGCAATGTATGATTTACACAATGTAAGAAAGATGAATATTTATAAATCAATGAGGCTGCCAAGCGGAGTTTACAAAATACTTGATATTCAAGAGGAAGAGAAGATCGTACATTTGTATTATCCTCTTAGCGGTATATCCGTTAGAGCGCGGGTGTCCAAAGAAGAACTGGCAGACTTACTAGAAATACAAAGGAATCAAAAGTAATTAACTAAAGTAAAAGAAAGAATCGTACGTCCTCCTAGAGTGTGGGTGTGCAGGGAAGTACAAGAAGTATTTGTTTAGTTGTGCACCGAGCCCTAGTTTGTTTTTTACTCCTATTACACTCTGAACTATTTTTTTGTTTAGAAGTCGTGCCTTAAACGGGTTAAAACACAGTATTGAGCGTTGGAAAAAGAGTAAAACCTATAAGATTTTTGTTTTACTTATGAGATGTTTAATCCGTAAACATCGTAAAAAATGTGAGTGAAATCTAGACCGTTTTACCCGTCTCAACCGTAGTGAATAACAAATCTTACATGTTTGTTTGTTCTATAGTCCCGTCAGTAGTAGTTAATATGGGAAAAAATCTGCGGTTTTCAAAAACACGTTTTTTTGAAAATTGTGTTTTTTGAAACATACGTTTTTTTTCTTAGTTAACTACTTACTTTGGTGCTGATTCGTCATCCAACATGCCCACAAGCGGTGAGCTTAGTTTAGCTTAATTTGACCCTACGGGGAAATGCATACAGAGATATTCTTCTCAAGAATTGCTATATGGATTTAAACCATAGTTGGCTGTAATGGCATGAATAATGCCTATTACAGCCAATATCGTTTTAGATGTAATAGTTATCACACGAGGACGTGGTGTGTCTGTATAAGATCATCCCGACGGCCGGAGGCCGGAGGGGTGAGCTTATACAGACACGCCAAGTCCGAGTGTGATAACTAATTTACATCCCAGCTAATTTATTGAGATAAGGAAAGACGATACACATTCTGAATCAAAGCTCCGATGGAGCTGAATCTCGAAGCCCTGAAAATCTACATGTGGCAAAACTTCGTAATCATCCAAAGAACTGCTACATACGTCTGCATGTATTAAGTTATTCCGTAATACGTGAAAATAATCGGATAGTGTGATTTCGCATGTTGATTTCATTGCTATAAATATATGCACTGTCACGGGTAAACAATGTTATTTTCATCTCGCAAATTACTGCGCAACAAGTTCGTTGATCCGAGACGCAATATAAAAAAAACGAGTAATTTGATAAACATGGATATTGTTTTCAATTTATTAAAACAACACTGTATTCAACTCAAGAAAATGAAGAAATATAACTTAAATACTAAATGTATACGATTTTGAAAGAAACTAGCGCACTATATTTTATCGGAAGCACGAAGATCATCTTTTAGAGCTGTTAATATGCTTGAAGCCTCATGCGGGGCACGTGATTTTCTCTTGCCATATCAATATCTCTCCAGCCATTTCATGGCTTCGAGATAAAAATTATTTCCATGCTTAAAATGTCATGAAATAAATATTCTATACTATAATAATAATATATATCCTTATTGTGCCCCACAACGAATGTCCAGCGAGTTCTTGCTGTAGTAGGTAAGGTAGAACTCTAGTAAACGAATCCCGCTACGGACAATGTCAATTTTCAAAGTTTTAAAATCTGTATCTTTAAAAATTTTATAGATAGTAAATCGTAAAATTTTACTAAGTTCAAAACAATTGAACATTTCTCAAAATCTGGCCTTGACAAAAAAAAAAAAAAAAAAAAAAAAAGAAAAAGAAAAATATCCATTGTTCTAACTATGGTGAGATTGCTGGGGTGATCCGACTGAGATCATCCCCAGTTAGAACAAAGGAGCTTGGATGTAATACTACAGATCAATTTATTTTTGCTTTAGGGTTTGTTTGGTCTGCAGTATGAATTGAAACATTGTATAGGTGTTAATCAACAATATAATTGTTAGGTGGGATTTCAAGTATCTCTCAACTGTATTATTTAGCAAGTTGTTTGTTTCAATGAGAAGATTTATCAATCTGATTGATTAATTTTCCCTATACCTATACCCAGAATAAATTTTTAGCTGCGGGACGAATGTCCGGAGAGCTATTGTCATACCCCCGGTGTCGGCGTCGTCGGTGTCGGCGTCAGCAAAACTTTAACCTGGCTTGTGGAATTGAGACCTGAATAGCTAGGATGTTGATATTTGGTATGTGACTTCCTTTTGATTTTCTTCTGGTACTATACTTGTACACATTTTGACCTTGACCTTGCCCTCAAGGCAATTTAAAAAAAAAAAACTTTAACCTTGCCTCTAGAAGGTAGGCTTTTAGTGGTTTTTCTTATTTTAGTGGTAGGGTGTTCATATTTGGTATGTAACTTCCTTATGATGAGAGCTTTCTTCTGGTACCATACTTGAAGACATTTTGACCTTGACCTTGCCCTGAGGGCAATTTTTAAAAAACTTTAACCTTGCCTCTAGAAGGAAGGCTTTAAGTGGTTGGTGTTTATATTTGGTATGTAACTTTCTTATGATGAGAGCTTTCTTCTGGTACCACACTTATAGACATTTTGACCCTGACCTTGCCCTAAGGGCAATTTAAAAAAAAAACTTTAACTTTGCCTATAGAAGGTAGGCTTTTAGCAGTAGGGGGTTTATATTTGGTATGTAACTTCCTTATGACGAGTGCTGTCTAGTGGTACCATATTTGTAGACATTTTGACATTGACCTTGCACTGAGGGCAATTTTTTAAAAAACTTTGAACTTGCCTTTTGATGGTAGGCTTTTAGTTGTAGGGTGTTCATATTTGGTATATACTTTCCTTATGATGAGAGCTTTCTTCTGGCACCATACCTGTAGACATTTTTACCTTGACCTTGCCCTGAGGGCAATTTGTAAAAAAAAAAAACTTTAATCTTGCCTATAGAAGGTAGGCCTTTAGTGGTAGGGTGTTTTTATTTTGTATGTAATTTCCTTATGGTGAGAGCTTTCTTGTGGTACCATATTTGTAGACATTTAGACCTTGACCTTGCCCTGAGGGCAATTTTTTAAAACTTTGCTACTAGAATTAATTTGTTTAGTGGTAGGGTGTTCATTTTTGGTATGTGACATTCTTTTGATGACAGCTTGCTAATGGTACCATATTTGTAGACATTTTGACCTTGACCTTGCCCTTAGGGCAATTTTTGAAAAAAACTTTAACTTTGCTTCTAGAATTAAGTTGTTTAGTGATAGTGTGTTTATATTTGATATGTGACTTTCTTGGGAAGGAAGCTTTCTATTACTTTCGAATTTATTGTGCATTGAGGTTACTGGAATCCTCGGCGAGCTATGTTGGCTTCTGACAACTCTTGTTTTTTTTTTTCAAATAGTATATCAAATACCCCATTTACACTAATTTCTAGGGCATTTTTTTATACTACCGCAAAAATTTTTTTGCGGTCGTATAATGGTATGGTGCTGTGGTCGTCGTCGTCGTTGTCGTCGTCATCGTCTGTAGACACTTTTGTTTTTGGTCAATAACTTTAGTTCCAGTCGATCAATCCTTATGAAATTTTAACACAATGCTCGTTGGCATAAAAGGAAGGCTTTGCATAGTTTTGGTCAATGGTCGTTGTTAGAAAAAGGGACCAAAAAGAGTTAAATTTACGTTTTCACATATTTGACTATAGAATCTTTATAATTTATCAGATTTTGATGGGGTTTCTTTCAATGTGCTCCTGAGGAAATTTCCAACCAGAAGTGGCATGTACCGTTCAAGAGATAAATGGGCCCAAAAGGGGTGAATTTCAAAAAAAATATTTTTTTTATTTTTGGTCTGATTTTGATGCAGTTTTTTTGCAATGGATTCCTTATAAAAAAAATAACATAGCGCTGCACCATCAGATTTTTGATAACTTGTTTCTTTTCCAAGCTATGAGGGCCCAACGGGGCAAAAATTGCAAATATGCGGATTACCTAAAATTTTTATTTTTCATTGGATTTCGATGGGATTTTTTTCTTAGGATTCCTCTTGATATATGCTTTCGGTAGTATGTCAACGAATTTGGTGTAGCTCTTACTATTTCCTATCTATAAGCGGTCAAAGGGGCCAAACTTGCATTTTTTATAAATAATGTGAAACTTTATTTTTCATCAGATTTCGATGGGATTTTTAGCTCACCTCACGAAGTGAGGGGGGCTTATGTGATACCCCTAGCGTCCGCGTCTGCGTCCGCGTCGGCGTTAGGAAGAATGGTTAAGGTCCATTCCTGCTTACTGACATACCCCACATCAACCATATTGGTATGCCTGATGCATTTTGGAATGAAGACTGGAATGCATGCTTCGGATGCTGTCTCTGACCTACATTTTACGTATGAGCGACTTGGTTAGGTAGAATGGTTAAAGTCCGTTCCCGCTTACTGACATGACCCACATCAACCATATTGGTGTGTATGATGCACTTTTATATGACAACAACAATGCATGCTTCGGATGCTGTCTTTGACCTACATTTTACGCATGAACGACTTGGTTAGGTAGAATGGTTAAAGTCCATTCTGGCTTACTGACATGGCCCACATCAACCATATTGGTATGTATGATGTATTTTGGGATGACAACAACAAGGCATGCTTCGGACGCTGTCTGTGACTTATATTCTATGCATGAGCGATTTGGTTACGTAGAATGGTTAAAGTCCATTTCTGCTTACTGACACGGCCCAAATCAAACATATTGGTATGTATGATGCCCTTTTGGATGACAACAACAATGCATCCTTCGGATGCTGTCTCTGAACTACATTTGACGCATGAGCGACTTGGTTAGGTAGAATGGTTAAAGTCCGTTCCCGCTTACTGACATGACCCACATCAACCATATTGGTGTTTATGATACACTTTTGGATGACAACAACAATGCATGCTTCGGATGCTGTCTCTGACCTACATTTTACGCATGAGCGTCTTGGTTAGGTAGAATGGTTAAAGTCCGTTCTCGCTTACTGACATAACCCAAATCAACCATATTGGTGTGTATGATGCACTTTTGGATGACAACAACAATGCATGCTTCGGATGCTGTCTCTGACCTACATTTTACGCATGAGCGACTTGGTTAGGTAGAATGGTAAAAGTCTATTCTGGCTTACTGACATGGCCCACATCAACCATATTGGTATATGTATGATGCATTTTGGGATGACAACAACAATGCATGCTTCGGATGCTGTCTCTGACCTGCATTTTACGCATGAGCGACTTGGTGGGTAGAATGGTTAAAGTCCATTTCCTCTTACTGACATGGACCACATCAACCATACTGGTATGCATGATGGATTTTGAGAAGACAATAACATTGCATGCTTCGAATGCTGTCTTTGACCTACATTTTACGCATAAGTGAGTTGGTTAGGTAGAATGGTTTAAGTCCATTCCTGCTTACCGACATGGCCCACATCAACCATATTGGTATGTATGATGTATTTTGGGATGACAACAAGGCATGCTTCGGATGCTGTCTGTGACTTATATTTTATGAATGAGCGACTTGGTTAGGTAGAATGGTTAAAGAATATTCCCTCTTACTGACATGGCCCACATCAACCATATTGCTATGTATAATGCATTTTGAGATGACAAGGCATGCTTTGGATGCTGTCTGTGACTTATATTTTATGCATGAGGGATTTGGTTAGGTAGAATGGTTAGAGAATATTCCCTCTTACTGACATGGCCCACATCAACCATATTGCTATGTATAATGCATTTTGAGATGACAACAACAATGCATGCTTCAGATGCTACATCTCTGACCTACATTTTACACATGAGCGACTTGGTTAGGTAGAATGGTTAAAGTCTATTCCTTCTTACTGGCATAGCCCACATCAACCATATTGCTATGTATGATGTATTTTGAGATGATAACAACAATGCATGCTTCAGATGCGCCTCCCTTTTTTGGCCATAATGAATAACCACTTCCTGTTTACCGACTTTGTGTCTTTGTTTACTGACATTGTGTTTTTTAACTGTCATTTTCCAAATTTAGTCATTTTTTTGCATTTTCTTAGAAACTGCATATGACAGCTACTTGATATTTGGCATGGTGCTTCTGTTTAGGGTACTATACTGAATCTCCCTTTTTCAGCCATATTGCTGTTTACAGACTTTTTGATTTTTATTTCCAAGTTGAACTTTCTCGTTGCTCTTTTCTTGGCAACCACACATCCAACTGTGCATATGCTTGTAGTGTTTCAACACTTGTATTGTCCACATCCAACTGTGCACATGCTTGTAGTGTTTCAACACTTGTATTGTCCACACCTGTATTGTGTCCAAACACACTTACTTTTGCACTTACCATATTGATTCAGGGTTCAATGAGCGGGGGTATAAAATGGCTGCCATTCGGCGACAGCTTTTGTTTCCTGACATAAATTTGCAACAGTAGAAATACAGTAATGAATCTAGTCACACCAGGGACTATATATAGCTATATATATGCTGGTAACACACTAAATTTATCTCCACAGTATAGGAACCTGTGCGCCTGAAATATCTGTCATGCGGTTCCATCTGTAGAACGTTCTTCGGGGAAAATCCACTACAACAGAATATGTCGGATAAGTTTTTCTTGTATTATTGTTGAAAAAGAAATTTTTCTCGTACAAAAAAGGGTTTATTATTTATCTATTTGACTGCCAAGTTTTTTCTATATCGGATTCCGTAATTGCGAAGAAGTTGTCCCGCGAGAGTTGATTTCTTGTAATCTTTGCCACTATATTGCGTTACAAATATATATTTTTTCTCCGTTTTACATGAAAAACTTAACTTGCATAGCTCGCACTTCTTGGGGCAACTATTAAAGATAATTCTTACTTTTGTGCCAAATTTTAACAGCATTTGTAGCTGCTGCATTGTCCAGAAAATCGTTGTTTGAAAAATGAATTATATAGGCTGTTTAAAGTAACTTTTATCACATACTGCGAGTCTTTCTTACGGTTACTTTGCATGCTGTTTAACGAATATATAACTACACAGTATATGAAAAATAGGGCAAAAATTAATTTTAAGGAAATTTCAGCTATTTGCCATTATCAATGAAGGGATGTGAAGTAAATACACATGATACGAAGTCTCTACAAATGCATGATAAAAACAAGCAACGGAACAACGCTTTTATTGTTGTTCTTCATCTTGCTTTACTGGACGTGTTTTTTTATTTTGACCTTCCTCCTTTTCCTTTTACTTATAGAAGGCATATAGGTTTGGGTACCCATAAACCGGTTTAACCCTACCGCTGGCTTTTGCTAGTGCCGGTACCAAGTCAGGCTGTCCCGAGTTCCTATCGTTGTTTACGTTTGTCTTTTATATTTTTATTGTGGTTTTTTTCCAATTTACTTTGTGGCATGACTTTTGTGGCTATGTTTTTCGGCCATTGTAGGTGTTTCCTGTTATCTTTTTATTCTATATTGAAATTGTCCTGGGACAAATCGATCATGGCCTCGGAAACTAATGGAATAAACTGTAATCAGATGAAGTATGCAAGGTCTTTCTCAATTTACTGATTTCTTTCCAATATATTCACAAACCTGGCTGTCACTGCAGATTTTACTCTTATAGATTTTCTTGATCTTACCAAAACCCGCCGATCCAAACTTGACAAATAGGCTTCATGCAAGGTGTGTAGTTTGGTTTCTCTCAAGCTACAAACTGGAAAGACCACCGGACGAAAAGAAATTACAGTAAGGGCAATCAAATTTTGATCACCTCCCTCTCAAAATACTTATTGAAAGAATACTCAACCAATCTTTACAGTTGGAATTATGTATGGGATTGCTCGTTTCATTCTGATCTAACAAAAACACGGCTTCCAGCACTGATTATATTTTGCTATCAGATCGAGGTGAAAAGTATTTTGACCACCTGTAAAGTATACGATATAATCTATTGGGTCAAAATTTTCTGATTATTTGAGGAACTCAAGGAACCAATGAACAGCAGTATTAATCAAGTCGTGCCAATCACTGTTTTGGTGGTATTGTGTTGCTTGTTTCTGTGCATACACATTTGTTGTACCCAAAAATAAGGAAGTACTCGATGAATTTCAATATCATACAAAGGTGATCATAAGTTGTGTGTGTACAGCAAAATTACGGAGATGTGACTTGTAACTTAATTTGTGGTGATTGTCAAGATCTCGGCGATATCTACTTTTTAACTGATAAAATTTGTTATGTGGACAAATGTTTATTATCCTATTATGCCCTTTGTCAGGCAAAGGATGACAGTGTTTTTGTAAAAGTACTTTGCTCGATATGTTATGCTTGTTGACGATCCTGCATCCATGACAAAATGGATAGATGGGTGTAGCGTTGTTCAACATTTAGCAAGTGAATTCCGCTCAAACCGGTGCAAGGTACCATCTTGAACTTACTATGAGTAGGAGTTTTTGCTCTTTATTGACGGCCTCATGATGACTTCAAGGCGAAGAACAACAATGAAAGCGTTGTTTTATTCGCTTAATCTTACCATGTTTTATAGGAATTTTTGTCCCATGTACATTTAGTCCATATCCTTTATTTGTTCATATAGGGAAACGGGACAGATGAAAACGAGGTTTGAGTACTCATAAACCGGTTTAACCCTACCGCTGCCTTTGCTAGTGCCGGTGTAACATTTAATAGTACCCCCTATCAAATAATTACTGTGGAAAGTATTTTATATTAATCTATTTCCAGTGATACTTTGTTATTATTAAATGTTTTCCATTGTTGTGAAATTTTTTCCTTCACAAAGTTATTTTGGTGATTAAATATCCAAATGCCAAATTTTCCTGAGGGTAAAATGTACTCGCAAATAAAATGGAGATAAGTTAGCTACGAAGGATAAATAATTAAATCGAATTATACCAAGAAAAATATTTAATAATGAATTTTCATCCTTTCAAATATTAAAAACATCTGATATAATATAATCATAGTATAAATGTATCTGCAAAATGTTCCAATAAGATATTTTCTCATCAAATATCAATATCCATGATGATATTTTACAATAGAATATTATCCTTGATAATATATGACAATAAAATAGTATCCATAATCATATATGATAAAATATTAACAAGGATTTGATATAATGATAAAATATTATCCGTGACATCAATGATATATAAACAATATTATGTAGGATAATATTTTATTATTAAATATTATCCTGGATAATATTTAATGATAAAATATTATCCGGGATATCAACGACATATTATAAAAAGATATTATCTAGGGAATATTTTATTGTCAACTGTTTTGATTTTTTTTTCAAAATAAACCAGTCTCAATTGTATTGTTTTTATATTATTCAAGTATAAACAAATTTAGTAAATTCAGCAGTTAAAAAAGGTAAAACGATATTATAAAAGGTTGCTTAATTTTCTGCTATTATCAATGTCTTACGGTAAAGCAGTAATTAATAAAAATATTTAGTATATCATATCATGAAATGCATGTATTATACGTGCACAAAAAATCATTCCTGAGTCACTAAAAGTCTTGAATTATCATGATTTTAATGACTACATGAGCACTACTCATCTTTCAACTTAAACCTGTTTTATTTTAAGATACTATCTAATGGGTATAAAATTGTGTCTTGAATCACTATCGACCAAGTGCGAATCGATGGGATCATTATAAGAGTCTAAACAAATTGGAAGCGATCTCACGATTTTAAATAAGAGATCGCTCTGTCGTCACAAAGCAATATAAAAAATAAAAAAATTAAAATTAAAAAGTCTGATCAGTAAAAGATAAACATAGGATGATAAACATAGGATGATAAAAGTAGCTTTGTAAACGACAGATAATTCGGTCTGTTGTGATACCCATCCTTGCCAAATTTAAACTACGTCAAAGTAAAAATTCAGTTCTTGGGGTTATGACCTTTGATCCAAAATTAAAGTATGTTTGGACCATGTTGAACAATCATTAAACTTCCATTTAAGATAATAACAAGAAATGGATGTCGACACGACATCAAACAAAGTTTTCCTTCCTTCTTAGAGAAAGTAGATTAATCAAATATGTGCACGTTTTAACCACAAGCATATGGTTAAAACAATTATCAACTTGTAAGTTCAAAGTGGCATAATTTCTGGCAAATATTGCAGGATGAAAAATCATTGACAATATGCACGTCTACAAATTTTGTCCTTGCAGAATATAAAGATTCATGATATTCCAGTAAACAGTTACAGAGGAGTTGCATCTACAAGCAAATGGTCAAAACCCTATTATTTCTAAGTTCAAAGGGCCATTACTCCTGGAAAAATTATATGATGAAAAATCCCTGACATTACCCAGATCTACATATTATGTCCTTGCTACATGCTAAGTTTCATTAAAATCTGTTGTGCAGTTAAACAAGAGTTGCGCCTACAAGCTTATGGTCAAAACACCTATAAATTTCTAAGTCCAAAGGGGCATAACTACTGGAAAAATTGCACGATGAAAAAATCCCCTACAATATCCACATCTACATATGATGTTCTTGCCACATTCAAAGTTTCATGGAATTCTGTTGAACAGTTAGAGACGACTTGTGCTTACAAGGCGTATGGTCACAACACCTATAAATTTCTAAGTTCAAAGGGGCATAAATGCTGGAAAAATTGCACAATGAACAATCTCGGACAATATGCACATCTACATATGATGTCCTTGCTACATATAAAGTTTCATGAAATTCTGTTGAACAGTTACAGAGAAGTTGGGCTTACAAGCATATGGTCAAAACAGCTATAAAGTTCTAAGTCCGAAGGGGTAAAACTCCTGGAAAAAAATGCACAATAAAAAATCCACAACAGTTTGCACATCTACATATGATGTCCTTGCTACATACAAAGTTTCATGAAATTCTGTTGAACAGTTACAGAGGACTTGCGCTTACAAGCATATGGCCAAAACACCTATAAATTGCTAAGTTCAAAGGGCAAAGGGCATAACCCATGGAAAAATTGCATGATGAAATATCCCCGACAATATGCACATCTACATATGATGTCATTGCTACATTCACAGTTTTATGAAATTCTGTTGAATAGTTAAAGAGGAGTTGCGCTTACAAGATGTGGCTGTCGCCCGCCCGACTCATGTAAGAACATGAAACCATGAAAATCATAGATGTATTAGCCAGCTAATACATTTATTGGATAACAGAGGTCCACATTCAGTGGCGGATCCAGACTTCAGTCTGGTAAGGGGGAAGAGATGGGGGAAGGGGTAGGGCGACACGCAATTTTTCAAAAAGGGGACCTGGAACACAATTTAAAAAAAAAAAACCTAGGAATTTTAACCCCCGGATACGCCACTGACATTCTTATGAAACGCACGAAAACCAAGGGTAGTAAATCAGATTCTATTCGAAAAATTAAGACATTGACCACGGTGTATTTTTTTTGCTATATCCTTACATTAATTATAAGTGACACTCTTTTTCATAAGTTATATATCTGAGATCGAAAACTCAGTCAATTTTCATTAGTCTTGCAGTAGTAATTCTATGAATTGTTTCATGTGTTATCTCAGAAAAATCTTTGTTGTTTGATAGTACCCTATACTTTGTTAGCGATGCAGCCACTATACAATGATTTAGGTATTCTGGTAGGTTGAAATGTTCCGCTTCAAGGATACTCTTAATTAAATCGTCTGTCAACATAAATGAATAACGGGTTTGTATATCTTTTGCCAACAGAGCGTCAATTCTCTCATGTAGACTATCTACTTGGTATTCCTGTACAAGTGGAAGTATTTCCCGAGCTGTATTCTCTGCAATAAACAAAAAACAGCCTCAATAATTATTTTACCCCTCAGAGCTAAACATCATCCCAAAGGCACCAGAGTGCACAAGCCGAGTTGCAACTTCAAATATTATGTGATCTAGTTAATGTAGAGACCCAAATCTTTCTAAAGTTGTTTATCTATTATCTTTCCTACCCGATATTCAAAATTCTAAGAATTCAAAAAGTTGAAGTTTCATGTCTTGATATTTCAATATATAAATCACTGAGACCTCAACTTTAAAATGTTTACAGTTTTAATAAATACGGGTTTATAAGATACCTTGCAGAAGAAAAATACAAAAATTTCCTTGAATCAAGTATTTACTTTTTAGCTATCATCGAGAAAGCAAATATATTTGAAAATTGCATCTATTTTCAGTCACAATGACCTTGACTTTTGACCTATTTTCTCCAAAATCTATACGGTTCTTTTCTTTTTGTCTTATTTTCAGTTGCATTGGATGCACATTTGTACATGTTTTGAGTAATCACCCAGACACCAAATTTTAATGTATTTTCAATCATTGTGACCTTGACCTTTGGCCCTCTTTCCCCCAAAATCAATAGTCTTCTTCCCCTAATCGTATCCCAAAATATGTCAAAGTTACTTTTTGAGTTATCTTCCAGAGAATAAATTTTTCTGAAACTTTTAATCTATGTTCGGTCAATGCGACATTGACCTTTGTCCTACTTTGTATTAAATGAATAGGGTCATTACTCTTCTTATATCCAACAATATATCAAAGTTTCAATTCAGTTGGATGAACAATTTTTGAGTTATCATCCGGAAACCATATTTTTCTGAAATTTTCAAAATATTTTTATACATTGTTACCTTGACCTTTGACCTTCTTTCTCCAAAATCAAAAGGTCCCTCTCCTCCTACTACACAACAATATATCCAAGTTTCATTTCAATTGGGTGTAAACTTTTCCAGTTATCGACCAGAAACCAATGTTTGACACCCCCTAACGCCTGCATGCACGCCTTCCAAACCGCCCGCCGCCCGCCCGCCCGCCCGTATCACCAAACCAATTACCGAGTTCAACTTTGTTACAACTCGGCTAAAAATAGTTATTTTACTTCAAGTAGTCGAAACTATATGCCATGTATCGTGCGACGTTTGGTAAATTTGAAGCGAAATGTGTATAATTCCGAAAAAAGGGGATTTCTAATTTTACGCTCTTTTTTCGTCCTTGTTAACCAGCCCATGCTAATTATCAAATGTTTTTGCTTGGAAACAAGCGCATATTTTACAAAAGGAAATCATCTGAAATGAAATCTTTGCATATTTCATTCACACAAGCATTCAAAGATCTTCTCTGAAACCACAGAGCCAAATTGAACCAAACTTGGCGAGAATAGTCCTTGAGTGGTACCCAGTTTAACATTGGAACCTATAGGGAAGCATATTCAAACATCTTTATTCTGAAAATACTTGGCCGACTGGAACCACACTTGTTCACAATGGTCGATAGTTGGTCTCCTTTGAAAAATGTGTTTGACATATGCTCCAACCCATCCAATATGGCCGCCATTTGGGAACAAAGTTAAACATTGGAACCGTTTTGAAAGCTTTCTAAGAATGCTAGGCCAATTGGAACCAAACTTGGTCAAATAAGTCCTTGGGTGGTCCCTGTAAAAATTGGGTCCGGCAGGCCCGCACCTCATTTAAGATGTCCGCCAATGGGGAACAAGGTTTTATCATTGGAACCTATTGGAAAACATTTTAAGATATTCTCCTCTGAAACCGTTGAATCTCTTGGAACTTAACTTGGTCATAATAGTCCTTAGGGTCCCCTCTAAAAACTGTGTCCGGTGGGTCGACAATTCTTCCAAGATGGCTGCTAGATTGGTTGATTCAATATTGCTGAACGTCTACACAGCAACATTTCAGCTTTATCAAGACCATAACAAGTTTGTCAATAAATAATCACTTTCGGAGATGGCTGCTGGAAGGGAAAAATTGAAACCGAACTAGGTGACAATAGTCCTTCAGTGATCCCTTTAAAAATGAGTGCAGCATGTCTCAATCTCATACGATATGGCCGCCATTGGTGGACATAGTTTAAGATGATTGGACCCTATGGGAAAGCATTCAAAAATCTGTGACACCACAAAGCCAAGCTGAACCAAACTTGTCTCTCCTATATTGTGGAGTCCGTAAAAAACTTCCCGTGCGAGAGATGTATGCTCTATATTGCCGCGGTCAAGGAAGTGGAAAAACTTTTAATGTAATGAAGTCAAGATTAACACCCCAAGCTTACCCAATGTGTTAGATTCATCGAAGTAAAATGTCTACATTGTAGATATATCAGACGTGAAAACCTGACAAATGTATACAATGCTGTCTTTGTACGACGGTTAGTGTGAAAGCTTGAGAGCGTTAAGTTTAAATTCTAATGTCGGTTTTCTAATGAAAGTTTTGCCACTTGGTTGACCGCAGCAATATCAGTTCACTTATGGTGTACTTATGCTTGAGAGAATTTCTCATAAGGAAGCACTATTTTGGCATTTTCATTTTTTTTGTCAAATTGTTATTCTCGCCATCCGTTCATTGTGCCAACATCTATGATAAGTTTTCTTACTTTTGACTCGCTGAGTGCCCTGCGGTTGTTTAAGTATTTTAATCGTCTTTTTAGTCTTTTTGTCGGAAAACGCATGGCAGCGATTGTAAGAACACTTTGCGAGTCAATTTTATGTTTGTGGACGATCCCTCTTCCCCGGGTACAAACTACAAAGTGATGGATGTAGCGTTGCTCAACATCTAACAATGAATTCCACCAGTGCTTTGGGCAGTCTTGAACTTACCATGATACATGAACAAAGCTCGTTGTTGAAGGTCACTTGATGACTTAAAGATGAAGAACAGCAATAAAAGCAATGTTCCATTGCTTTGTTTCACCATTTATTTGTAGAGAGTTTGTCTCATGGCATTTACTCTATATCCTTTCATAGTATATTGCTGAGAATAGTCCTTAGGTGGCCCTTATAAAAATGTGTCCAGCAAATCTGCACTTTATCAAAGAATCTACGAAGGCTTCCAGCGGGGAACTTAGTTTAATATTGGACCCTATGGGGAATTCAAAGATCTTTTCCTCTGAAACCACAGAGCCAAACTGAACCAAACTTTGTGATAACTGTACTTTGGTTGTGCCCTTTGAAAATTTTGTACAGCACTGCACTTTATCCAAGATGGCTGACAGCGCGGAATCTTGGTTTAACATTAGACCCTATTGGAAACATGTGCAAAAATCTTCTCTTCTGAAATTACTTCGGCAATTGGACCAACCTTAATCACAATGTTCCATAACTTGTCCCCTTTGAAAATTGTGGCCAGCAGGTCAGCACCTCATTTAATCTGGCCGCCAGCGGGGAACATGGTTTTAACATTGGACCCTGCTGGAAAGCATCCATGATCTTTTCATCTGAAACTGATGGACCAATGAGAAGCAAACTTTGTCCAAGTAGTCCTTAGGTCAGTGTTCTCTTTAAAACTTTTGTCTAGCAGCTCCTCAAGCTCATCTAATATTGCCGTCATCGCGGAACATGTTTTTTACATCGGACTAATAGGAAAGTATTCAAAGATATTTTCCTCTGAAACTACCGTGCCAATTGCAACCAAACCTGGTCAAAATAGTCCTTGTGTGGCCCCTTAAAAAACTGTCCGGCAGGTACACACTTCATCCAAGGTGACTGCCATCTGGGAATGGTCCCGATAAAATGCATTCAAAGATCTTCTCCTCTGAAACCACAGAGCCAAATTGAACCGAATTTTGTGCTCAGTCATATAGTCTGGTGGTGGTCCTATTTGAAAAATATGGCCAGCAAGTCTGCACTTTATCCAAGATGGCTGCCAGCGGGGAACATTGTTTAACATAGGTTCCTATGGGAAACATATTTCAAGATATTCCTCTCTGAAAGTACTCGATCAATTGGAAACTCATTCACAATGGGTTTGAGTTGGTCATTCTTGAAAACTGGGACCGGTATGTCCTCATCGGATCCAAAATGGCCGCATTTTGGGAGCATAGTTTCACATTATCCCCTTTGGGAAATCATTCAAAGATCTCCTCCAGACCACTTGCCCCATTGGAACCAAATCTAATCACAGTAGTCCTTGGGTGGTCCCCTTTAAAAATTGTGTTCAGCAGGTCCACATCTCATCTAAGATGGTTGCCAGCAGGGAATATAATAAAACAAAATGGACGCTATATTCAGTGGTCTTCTCCCCTTAAGCCGTAGAGCCACATTTTACTACAGTTGGCGAGAATACATGTAGTTCTTCAGAGGTCTCGTTTAAAAATGTGTCCAACAAGACTGCACTATATCCAAGATGGTCACCGGTGACTTAGTTTAACATTGGACCCTATGGGAAAACACTCATAGATCTTCTCTTCTGGCAGAACTTGGCCAATTGGAACGAAACTTCGTCTAAATGTTACACTGTTGGTGCCCTTTAAAAATTGTGTCAAGCAAGTCCGCACCTAATCCAAGATGGCCACAGGCAGGGATCCTAATTAAAAATTGGACTCTATATTGAAAAGATCTCCAATAAAACTACTTGGCCAAGTGGAACCATATTCCTTAGACGGCGGACCCTTTGAAAAATGTGTTCTGTATGTCTACAACGCATTCAAGATAGCCACTGTGGGGGAATAAAGTTTGACGTTGGACTATATGGGAAAGTATTCAAAGTTTTTCCAACCTATAATTGCAAAGCCAATTGGAACAAAACTTGGTTATAATAGTCCATGGATGATCGCCTTAAAGAGAGGTGACATTCAAAATAGCTGCCATGGGGAAAAAGTTTTATTTTGGATCATATACCATACCATATCAGTGTCTTAATAACTTGATAAAAAAGACCCGTAAACATTCGGATTATTTGGACTTAATATGTCAGCCATGGCCCAGGTGAGCGATACAGGCTCCTGAGAGCCTCTAGTTACAGCTACTTAAGACCCCCAGTGGGTCCAGGGCAAAGCAGGGGGGGGGGGGCAAAACCCCTGAAGCTCCTGCATTTTTGGTGTTTTGAGAAGTGAAATTGGAATGAAAAATGTTGAATCTCCTGCTAAAATTATTTGATATTTTGTTTTAATTTTTATAGCTACATTTATTAACTTATAGTATAGAAATATATCAGTACAGAAATGACAGGCCAAGATAAAATACACACAATGTGATCCAAACAACACACAAGGGCCACAATGTAATGCATTTCTTGATATGGAGTATTTTAACCAGGGATTCTGCATAATGGTCCATGTCAGTGGACAAGAACGTCCTGTTCTACCACGAAATGTTCTGAAAGTATATATTTTTATCAGAAAATAGGGCCTGTAAGTCTCGTACAATTTTGGAACTTCCGGGACCAAAAACTGTACCCGGAAGTTACATTTTAAACAAAGATATATGACGTTTCAAACAAAAATTTGAACGTCATAATCCTCAGACGTCATGTTTCGGCGGGAAACGTTATCGAATTGCCGGTTTATCGTGGATTCTCGTGAGTCAAATGACGAGACTTACAGACCCTATAGAAAGCGGCCAGGATATGAAAACAGTGGGGACAAACAATGAGAGAAAACAGAGATGATACTGTGAAAAACTTTAGGGAAGCGAGAATTCATTCCTGTGTCATTGAAATAAAGTTATGCATCGTAGTTTTTTTCCTTTGCTATATTTGATATTGCTGATTATTTGGATTTCATTTGGTTTTATGCATTTTAAACATTTTTCAAATAAGGATTTCCATT
Organism: Modiolus philippinarum; assembly: GCA_002080025.1. Classification (NCBI taxonomy): domain Eukaryota; kingdom Metazoa; phylum Mollusca; class Bivalvia; order Mytilida; family Modiolidae; genus Modiolus; species Modiolus philippinarum. The sequence goes on from MJUU01024651.1 coordinate 43,534, forward strand.
TGTTTGGGTTCTAGTGCTGCTGATGAGGAATTAATTTCCGAAATGGTTATACAGCTCATTTAAATTATTGCAGCTGGAGTTAACATATTTGTTATGGTCTCATGTTCATTTACTCCATATCCTTTCGTAAAATATGAAGTATAAGCTAAGTATATGATTTGCTCGACATATGTTTTGAAATTTTGACATGAAGTAATTCGGTAGAGTCGGGACAAAGTGATAACTTTTCATTCGTTATGCACTAGACACCCGGACAAACTGCACTGTGGGATTATGTGAGTTTGTCACACGCACATTCACCCCACTAGCCGGATCTTTTTTTTTTAATATTTCAAGTCATATTGTTTAAAATATATTACTGGGACTTAAATTTGGTAGAATTTGACATAATCAAACGGTAGAATTATGACTTTACAACCTAATTATTGTATTATGACCTAAGGGAGGGGGATGGGTAGGCTCCGATGATATATCACGGGTACAGTTATCTAAAACGTAAATTTGTGTGAATTTTAGAGAATATTTTTGTAAATTCATTTTATGTCGGTTGAAATTGTATCTTTGACTAGTTCTGTATAGGATTACTATCAATTGCACTTTTCAATATTGATAATTTAGAATACCTTGATGGAAAATTAAATTTTGGATCTTCCCATTTTGTTGTTTAAAGTTGAATCAAGTTTATTCAAATCTTCAATATAATGCTGTCCAGTGTCAAGGTAGCTATGACCGTGCTGCGAGTGTGTCGGCGAGGAAATAATTAAAAGGGCTTCTTGGTAAATTATTACTACTTGCATTTTAGTCTTCATTTGATGTAGCTTTAGACCCAGCAGATTCGGTAGAAGACTTTCTGGCAAAACAGCTGTCAATATCAGAGTATAAAGTGAGAACCGTAGATTTGTCTGCTAGGGGGCAAATCATGTGTGACAGAGGGAAACGGGTTGTTGTTATAACCATATTCAGATAAAACTCTCTCTCTCTTTCTCTCGTTCTTTTTTTTATTTATTTTTTTTGTATTATTATTTTTTTGGACAAAATGATATTGAAGCCTTGCTTCCGGCTTCCGCCTGACTACGCGACTGTCATTTATTGAAGGTTTTACTTGGATGGGCATTATATTTTTAACACTTGAGCTAAAATAATAACGAAAACTGGTATAATATATATCGATGTTAAAACTACAATGAGGGATAGCTTGGATGAAATATTCCTTCATTTTCATTCTTTTAGATTTCTTTAGTATTATTACTACATTTTTGCAGGTTTGCGCCTGTCCTAAGTCAGGAAATTTATTAAGCCTTTGTGTCTTGTCTGTTTTCTAGTTAGTTCACTTTATGTCTATCGGAGTCTAGGAAGATGCTTATTTCGCTGAACTTGATTACTCTTTTATTTAGGGGCCAACTCCGACCTACCGTTGGGTGTGGGGTTTCCTCACCGTTCATTGAAGATCTTATGGTGGCTTTGAGTTGTTATTGCTCCCCTTAGGGTCGTTGTCTCTTTGACACATTCCCCGTTTCCCTTCTTTTTCTTATTGCTCATAGTATCATAGTGTCACTCACCAGATATGCGCACGGTATCTTTTTTGTTAATGCGGGTAATATTAAAATTAGCGAACATAATTGTCTATAGCCAAAGTCCCAGAGGATAAAAAGACAAAGCAGTCGGAAAACCACCAGAAAAAATTGTTGACTAAAATAATCTTGACTTAAGGATGGTCACTCCTCAACTTCATAATATCAAGGTTATGAAATCAATATGTTTATTAAGCAAAAAATACTGAAAGGTCAGTGTGCCCGTTTTCGGGATTTAAGTGTCCGAAATTTTGGCGGGAAACTGAACTCCTCTAGATTTTCATTTACTTTGCATTAAGGCAATTGACCTTTCAAATACAATGAAGATATATCAAGAATTTCATCAAATTTTGTCAAAAGTTTATTCAAGATGTATAAAAACATATTTTGAAGAGAAAAGTGGGGGTCAGTGTACATAATTTTCTAATGCATTATGATGGATAAAATATGAGAATTCCCGAGGAGTGACCATCCTTAATAGACATTTAAATAGAAATGGTGGGTTAAACCAATTTAATGAAGCGCCAAACCTCCCCTTCCATTGCGGTAGTTTACAGTAACAACAACAACAACAACTACGGTAACAACTCAACAGCAATTTCAATTGAAAGGTAGTAGAAAGTAAAAAGAATTGACCATCCCAGTACTAAGTTGTAAAAGAATCTTTAATCAGAGGTCGGACTAAAACTTCAAAATTTTCAACAAGGGAATGATATCAATTAAACAACTATTTTAATGATCGTACGAGACGGTTTTTTTGTTTTTGTTTTTTTGTTTTGAAGCCTTCATTAATAAGGCGGTCATGAAGGTAACTATATATGTCTAATGAGAAAGTCTGTATCATTTGTGCTAGTTTTCACATAACGCATCAACTGTGAAACATAAACTCCGTAAACAGCATAAGTTGGAATATTACTGTCCATGGAAATGTTGAAATTAAAATCACTGCTTTGGTCGATATTTTTAGTACTTAAATGACAATTTTCGTAAAATTCGAGATGTAAGTCCAAAACAGATGTAGATTCAGTTATTTCTGTCGTTTCCTTTATCTCTATTTTCTAGAGGATATATATCGATGGGATCCATTTAGCAAAAGATGCATTATTGATGGAAAGAACCATCATCAACGTATCTATAAGTTAGTTTGAAGGATCTAGCACCTTTTTATGCTTTTTACGAGTAATTGAAGAAATTCAGTCTCGTACGAATATAAAGCAAGTGACTAGAGGAACACAATTCTTGCCCATTGATACACCAACTTGCTGTTGTGAAAAATGTATTATTAATGAGCAAAATCAATTATTCTGCACTCTGGTTTTTCATCGCAGCATCATTTTCCTATGAAACTTTGAATTTCTCTCTCTCTATTTTTTTTTGGAGGGGGGGGTGGATTTATAACCAAATACAACACATCTTTTTGAACCGACAAACGCTTTTTGAACGATACCTTTGATTCGTGGTTTAAGATTATCATGAGGAAGTGGTATCAAAAGTGTGGAAAAATCAAATGTTTTTGAGAGAATGTATTTGAGAAAATGAACGAGATTTAAGATTTTCCAATAAATCCTTCGAAGTTTAAAGTACCATGTGTGAGGTATGTCAACCCCCCCCCCCCCCCTCCCGAAATTTGACGTGATTTATGAAACCAAAATAGTTGTGGTCTAAATATCTATTTTAACAAGTGAATTTTTCTCCCAAACTTAATTCAACAGAATTTTGTCTGTATGAAAGAATGCCATTCCTGATGAATAAAAATAGAGATTTTCAAAATACAGTACAGTTGCCGAAGACACCTTCGGGGATCAACACTTCGTTTTATATCTAGCGAGAAGTCTGAAAGCAATATCACTCTGCTGTCTGTTTTCAGCAAACCTATTGTCGCATATTTTAACCTTACTAGGTCTGTTCATGCAAGCACATGTTCTCAGATTTTTTTTTATAGGTTAAAAAAATACGTTCTTTTTCTTACAACCAATTTTTCCTTATTCAGCAGATTTTTTTTTACAACGTCAGGACTAACTTCAATACAACGGGTCTATTCACATACTTCAACAGCTGCAGGACCAACCACACATGATTGATATAAGTCACCCAAAACTGTGCAATCTTACTCAGTAGTCCGTTTCGTGTTTCTTCACGGTACTTTCGGAGAGCTGTCGAAATAATCCTAAAGATTTCGATCTGCCAAATCAGAAGCAGTTGTTTGGGCAGTAAGACTGGCCCGGCCCGTCCAATCCGAGACTTAAAGTCTTTCAGTGGGTCAAAATGCTCCTCTGGACATACCCACAAAGATACTCGCGATCCGCTTCCAGGGGTCATTTTTGCTAGTAGGAGAATCACTTCGTCCTCCCCACTTTTCAGACGATTATTGGGAGTGGAATGAAGCTTTCCTAGTACTCCCCCACACCCCAAAGGGGAGGTTCATTGGAGCTATCATGTGATGATTTAATGGGGCCGCTAATGTGAAACCCCTCTCGGCCGAGGACCAGGGCGAAGGAAAGCCCGGAGCACCGTGAAACAATGAAGAGTGGGATGCTCATTGGAAAGCTCCAATATGCGGAGGGGAAGAGAAGGATAGCCTAGATTGGCAGGGAAGAATGGCTAGGGGTATGGAGGTAAGTCCTAGAAGGTGTCATACTGTAAAGGGGTGGCGAAATATGAGGCTGGTTGCTATGTCTCCAATATCAAAGGGCCAATATTGAGAAGGCTGTGGATAAAATCAAACGGTATCAACATACCCCTGAGGCCATTAATGGAACTGAGGGCAGCAAGTCCAAAGAAATGATCGGAAGGGGCAGTTTAAGGTGTGTGTTGCAACTAAAGTAGGGACATCCAGAGGCTCTTTTGAAGAGGGTCTCTTGAGATCTAAATGACAAGCTGGTGAGACAGGCCTAATCCATACGAAATCCAAAAAATTGCAACAATGACGATTTTTAAGCTGTCAATTCCTTTCAGATAACAAAAATCTCATCATTTGATTTATTTCGTATGCCTAGTTTATCAATTGTGATACAGTGTTGAAAAAAAAGACTCACATTGAAAGTCCCTACAATTTTGATTTTCGGTAAATTTTTTTTTGAAAAATGGAAATTTTTTGGAATTTTAAATAATTTCACAATTTCGACTTTCTTACAGACCGTAAGATCGGACTTTGAATATATATAACTGCCACTGCAATAATGATTTATGATATGTAAGCAACAAATTGTGTGAAAAAACTTTAGATCCAGACTTATGTGGGATCAGAAATGCAAAAATTAGCACCCTCCCCTTGAAATTAAGGGAAAATTTAAACTATCCAGGCTCTAAATGATAAAAAGATAATGTTTAATGCAAATTATTGTGTTTTCAACTATAGCTGACATGCAAAAAACATTAAGTAGATTCAAACTTTTTAAGGGTCTTAATTGTGTATTTCACTAAAGCTGACATGCAGAAGCCCATTTAAGTAGATTCAAACTTTTTAAGGGGTCTTTTTGACCATTCTGCTCGAAATTTTATAAAAAAAAAATTTTCTTTTTTTTCAGAATTATTGCGGTTCTGACTTAGAGATGTAAAAACTTCACAAATTTGATATATATAATGAAAATGATGATAAAATATCGTTTTATTAAATGTAAGCTATTAGAAAGAATGCTTAATTAATATTAATAAATATTATAAAATTAATATTTGGGGTTCAATTAGGGTTCAAAATTTCGAGCATGGCCCAAAAAACAAATTTTCCTACGTCAAGTACTATAGCGATGTTATATGTGTTTTCGGGGTAACTCTATGCATCTAAATCGAATAGTCACATTTGTGAGGTCGTGTCTCTAATAGTATGGGTGCTACAAGGGGTTTCAAATTTTTACAAGGGGGTCATTTGGTGAATTTTTCATAATATACTCAAAAAGTTGTGTGATATTTGTTTTCTGGAAATCTTTGTCATTATAACTCCAATGTTCATATTTACTGATTTCTATCTCTTATGGTATGGCTGTTTGGGGTCCCCAAATTTTAACAGGGGGTTAATCAATCAATCAACTCAAACCGCCAATATAACTAGCCACAACGACTGAAGTTCCCATTCTGCCTCTAACCTTCGAACTGAACAGACGTGTAAAGAAGCCAGACTTTACCTATCAATTAAAACAGCATGACTCTGTCCAGAACTGCCCCTTACCACGAGACTGAAAGAAAAAGTCAACCACTGAGACGAATGAAAACAGCAAGACTCTATAAAATGTCCAGGACTGCACCTTATTGTCAGACTGAGAGAAGAAGTCAACCACTAAGACCAAATAGTGGAATAGGCCATCATACCTGAAGCGGCCGAGACAATCTTCAATGACACATGAATACACATAGGTTAAGCCCCACACGTTTCCTGGTGAAGAATGTGGAAGAATATTCACTAAAAATTATAATTTACTACGTCATCAATGTACCAAACATCAAAGCAGAGAAGACGCTCCAGTCAAACCTAACACCATGAATGGTTTTACCATTACATTGAAGATCGTACCCATCAAACCAATGAACAGCTCATTCGATTCTATTTGGAACCTTACAATATCTAACTTTTTGTAAATTTTGTTGAAAACTAACGAGTATCTCCCTAATGCAAAGCTCTGTCCTTAGCTGATTTTTGGCTGAACATTTAGATCATATTGGTTATTTCTTCTCTATCAGTTTTTAACACCTTTGAGTTTATGGTCTTCCAAATGTTTAGATTTTATCTGCACTGAAGAGACATAAGTTGTCGAAATGCGCATATGCAGAATTTAAATTCACAGTAACTTCGGTATTTAGTTATTTGAGACAGCACCAGTCTCGACCAAAGAAGATGCAGAGGAAATAAATATCAAGTTAAATGGACTTAACTCCAAATACAACGTAAACACTGCACGTGGATCTATGACCCGTGCCTGTCCCATTACGGAGAAAATAAACTATGAATTTGATAATGACTTTGTTTTTCTTATGATCCCTTAAGTCACATTACAAATATGATTAAAACCCTTCCCTAAATAACACCCACTACTTTATGAAAAGTAAAAATTCCAAAACCCAAGACAGCAGCAATATTCCGCAACGACGAACAGCAGCACCACCAGCAGCATAATATAAGGACCCCCGAGCAGCAGCAGCAGAAACAAAATATCCTCACACCCCCAGCAGCAGCAGCAAAAGCCGCTTATCCACCGCACTAAACTGAAAATATCAAGAAAAAGTCAAAAAGCGTCAATTTCACTGCCACAGAAACGCTAAAAGCGTCAATTTCACCACCGAAGGAAAATAGGTCTCGCCGCCGCAGAAACCTGGAATTACCTAGAAAAACGCACAAAATTAAACTAACAAAAACACAATTAAAACGAAAATTGTTACAAAATTAAAGCAAAATACACATAAAATAATACAAAAATGTGAATGTAAAACAAAATTAACACCATCTTTAAATAAAACTTTTAAAGAAATATTACAAAAACCTTAGCTATAACAAATATTTGCACAAAAACACAAACAAAATATATTCATGAAAACACAAAAAAAAAATGCCAAAACAGATGTGATAAAAGTTAAACATAGTGAAAACTAAATTGTAAAATGCAAGCAATATTCTTAAAATATATCAAATAAATCTCACAATAGTCACAACACGAGGGTTCAGAGCAGAAAGGTTCTATGTGCCTGTATTATTATTAATATACACATAGAACCTTCCTGCTCTGAACCCTCGAACAATTGTTAAAATTAACGAAACACGTGTGATAAAATTAAAACATTTGATAAAATGTGTAAAAAAAATTAAAAGTACTTTAAAAAATACAAATAGTTACAAAATACTTTAACGAACACGGAAATAAACAAAACATATGTGATAAAATTTGAAAATTGCAAATTAAAATACAAATTAGCTACAAAAACTATTTAACGAATAAGAAAGTAAACAAAACATGTGGGAAAATTGTGAAATTTAAGTAGAAAATCAATAGAACATCTAACACATAATAAAAACTCATTAGAATTCAATTCATAAAATATTCACAGATGAAACACTCCTATTATATTTCGCGTCAGTTTAATTCTAAAGAATCATCGATCCAAACACCTTGAAAATAATTAACGCCATCAATTGCATCATCTTCTTTAATATTAGGTCTATTAAAAAATGATAGCAGTGGAGAAATGAACTGACCAATCAAATTGCAGGAAATTCAACCAATCAGACACCGACTTTGTTATAAAACTAACCAATCATAACAAAGGATAATCGACCAATCACAAAGCCCGTAATAAAAATAATAGACCAATCAGAACCGTCGTTACAACGCGTCTTCCTGTATAAAATCAGACATGGCGCGACTTTCTCATTCTGCAACTAACAACCGAATTGAACAGACGTTCCCAGCGAAAATAACAAGAACAAAGGTAAGCGAATTTAATGCAATTAATTTTTAAAAAAATGTAACCTTAATCGAAGTGTTTTAATACAGTTTTAATTGAACGATAAATAAGTTATTGAAACCAAATAAGAAGTCAATATTATGAGAATAAAATAATAATCAATAATAATATAATATAGCAATATAGAAATGTGTATTGATAATTAATGAAATATTATGTTGTAATGTAGTAATGTGTATTACCTTTTGCAGATGCATTCCTATTGATATTGTAAAGAAACCTTTGTCAGGAAGAGTCAGTAAATGAATCATTACCGACTTATAGAGATCACAATACATTTACCTGTGGAATTTGCCTAAAGAAAGAAAGTACTTCGGTGTTAAAGCGAGGTATTTTTGTTCCTCTTTTTCAATGGTGTAACGTTGATAAGATTGACTAACATTTAAGATTGCAAAGGTGATCCAAATCCTATTTGATGTTTTTTTCTTTCTGGTGCTCGTACCAGTTATCCTTGCTTCTATATAATAATTCACACTCGGTACATTGAAAGTAGGTGTCGATGTCATGTTTTCTTTAGAAGGCCGCACAATCTATACAAACACCGATTCCATTGTATTTACTTCCCAACACACGGAATGGGAACCACAATTAGGAGACTACTTAGGAGAACTAACATATGAGATAGTTGGAAAATTGAATTACGGAATTTGTAGCCGGTGGACCCAAAAACTATGCCTACAAATTGGAAAGACCTGACAACGATGGAACCGAAACTGCATGTAAAGTACGAGGAATCACACCCAACTACAGAAACTCTTTAATGGTCAATTTCAATACGATAAAATATATGATCACCAACAACAGAGACAACGTGAAGACCGTGGCAGATGATTTCAAAATAAAGAGGGACCAAAAGAGGTTACTGACCGTACATCAAGACGAAGATTATAATATCGTTTTTGACAAAAGAGTGTCCATGGACGATGTAAGCACAAGACCTTATGGCTTTTGAATTGTACAGGCAGCATGTGGATGACCCTCAGACCCATGACTGCTTAATGACGGAGAAAATAAAATATGTATATATGTATATTAGTTGATTATTTAATTAGAAACAATGATGAAATACGCTCAAAGAAAAAATAGCAATTAAGTAGTACAAACAAACAAAGAAGGGAAAATGTAGGTTAGAGTTACGGTTGGGAAAAAGGCCAGAACAAAAGAGACAAAACAGAACAGGGAAACAAAACAATAGAAAACAACAGAATGGTCTTGGGTTTGTGTTATATAACAAACAACGAGACAGCTCAAACAACTAAATATCTTTCAGCGTCCCACCACTTTCACACCCCTACACTACCTTTGCGGTTCTCTACGTTCAAGACGCTGGAAGACGGGGCTGAAGACATTATACAAAATAAGAGGGATTACTGGGAAGGGGTGGGGCTTTAAGCGTTAAACCCAACTAAAATATATTTAAGGGACAGGTTAAAATATCCTGATTCGTGTTTGTATACAAGTAAACGGAATGACAGTTATTACAAACATAACTAGCTCTCAAAAAACTGATCATCGATCAATTAAGGCGATCGATAATTTCGGAGGAAAGTTCGGGGGACTTTAACATAGACCCTATAGATCCAAGGTGACCCGATACACTACTATTGGTCATCCTAAAAGAAACTTTCCAATAATGACATCATTCTAAAATAGAACGGAAAAATCCAGGTTATTGCCAACTTTATCTATTGTTTATATTTTGTGGTTACGATAAGTGCATGTTTTATTAAGAAACTTGCAATATAAAAATTAGACAAAATTTTGTTGAAAACTAAGAGGTATCTCCTTTCTGCATAGCTCTGTCCTATGTTGATTTCCAAATGTTTTGATTTGATCTGCAATGAAGAGATATAAGTTGTCGAAATGCGCATATGCAGAAACTAAATCAACAGTAATTTTTGTATTTGGTTATTTATTACCTCTTGGTCGATGCGTCTGCTGGTGGACTGATAGTCCCAGGGGATATTCACCAACCCAGTATTCAGTACTTCGGTGCTGGTCCGAAAACCGATTTCATCAAGAAACTTGCAATATCTAAATTTAACAAAAGGTTTTTCAAAACTAAGGAGTATCCCTTTTCGCACATCTCTGTCCTTAGCTTATTTTCGCTTTACTATCTAGATTCTATTGGTAATTTTTCTCTTTCAGCTTTTTCATATATTTCGGTATATGGATTTCCAGTGGTTTTGATTTGACGTGCACTGAAATGACCTAATTTAATAAAATGCGCAGAAGCAGAAACTAGTTAACAATAACTTCAACATTTTGTTAATTAATGTTTTTAATTCCTTTAGTCAAATATGTATTATCTTAAAGTATAATTAGTCATATTTCTGTATTAATAATGAAACACATTTTCACTTTATATTTTTGTAAATTTCAATGGAACTCAAAACTCAAATATCTTTACATATACCTTTTGAAATGCATAGACATAGTATATAGACTTGCTATGAGTGCCTCTATGTTTTTAACTCGATCCCTTTTAAAGGAAAATGTTTGAAACAAGTTGATTTCTTTAAAAATGAAAAGCAATACGTGAACCTTAGAATGTATACCTAAAGGAAGAAATATTTCTGACACGCCTTCAAAGAGGAACATTGAGATACATTCTTGCTCTGCGAGTAAAGGGACTGTCTCAAACCTTGCCAATAAGACTATAAACTATCGTATTAATCCTAATTGGTGTAAAATGTCCAGTTTGAGACGTTCCTCATGATAAATGCAAGGATTGAGACAATCCCTTTACTCACAGAGCATAAACATCAATATAAAATATCGAGCTATTCCAAGTTTTATTACTTCCAGTAGTATTCCGAGTAGCCCATGCTTACAATCATTAAAATCGTTCGAATTTAAATAATTTCTAATCTAAATGAATGGCTAGATAAGAGACAAGACGTGAGTTAGGTTAGTTGCTAGCAGTAACATCTTTTTATGTGCGATGCAACATTTAATATTTAAAAATAAACACATACATATATAAAGTGTTTTCTTGCATTTATGTATTTTCACATAAGTATATCGTAAATATAAATACAAATTATAAAATAAACTAAGCAGAATGTGTATTTCGTAGTGAGCACTTCGATAAGAAATAAAACAGGTACTTCTCTATATACAGTACAACAATACGCCACCCGTAATGCCGGCAAACAAATACCCGTGCAAATATCAACGACAAGTCAAACATGCCGAAAAACTAGTTAAACATGTTATACAACTATAGAAAGGGAAATCCCATACACCTGAAATAGAAAAACTTTTAAATGTCCAATGTAATAAGCGTGAACCGCTAAGGCGGTTTACGCAAAAGATACAGTCCTGGGATTACAGTGCTTATTAACATCAGTCAGTTGACTTCTGTATTTCTCTAAAAGTAGCTTTTATTAATTCAAATATTTTTCGTATAAAAAGGGGAAAGAAAATGTAACATAGTGATAAGAAGAAAGAAAGTGCTGAAAGTATTAATTTAGAGTTGAGATTATTCAAAATTTAGAGACATAAAAATACATAACTATCACTGATGAAAGTAAATTCGAATATTTGACATTTAAAAATATTTGATTTCATAACAATGGTGGAGATTATATTTTGTGTTTTTTTTTCTGAACATTATGGCTAACAAATAATTCGTAAGCGTTTCTGCCGGGGAGATGGTGGTTATCTCAAATAAGACTGTCTCCACTAGGGTTGAGAAGTATCGATTCACATTAAATCGATCTATTTATAAACCGTTTTGTGTTTACATTACACAAGGCGAGATCGATTGCAATCGATATATTTTAAATCACTGCGTTTACACTTAAAATAAAACCCGATACGGTGGAAACAAATAATTATTTTTAGAACGCATTTATGTACATTTGTTCGCAATATAATCACATTGAATCTTTTAATTTTGGTACAAACACGCGTATTTAACAACAATGATCAAAAATGTATGATTTAGAGATATGCCCTACCACTGGCTTTTGCTGGTGCCGGTACCAAGTCCGGCTATCCCGAGTTCCTATCGTTATTTATGTTTGTCTCTTGTTTTCATTATTGTTTTTCTGGTGCAGTTTGCTTGTAAATTGTGGCATGTGATAGTAGTTCCTGGCCATTGTAGGTGTTTGCTGTTTTCCTGTTTTTGTAATATAGTTCTGAATGCAATATTCACAGATACTTCTTATATTTTTATGGGCACACCAATTTCTCAGCTGTTAGAACGGTCACATATATCGGAAGGGGACCATGAGAAGGACCAACACGTGAGAAACAACAACTTCGCTTGCTACGTTATTAAAAACCGTTCGAAATTTTGCGCCACACATGAGTACTTATCTTTTACGTAATCAGAATCAATGGCATGTTCACATTAGAAAATAGATTGGTTTATTTTGAATCGATCTATTAAAAACTATCTCCTGAACTGGACTATTTTTGAATCGATTGCAATCGATTTAAAGTGTTTACATTAGGATGAGATCGACGCTTTTTGAATCGATCTCTAAAAAGATCGGTCTTTTTCCTCTAGAGTAAACACGGCCTACGTCATTTATTAAAGTTTCAAACTCTTTGAAAGTGAATATGAATAAGCTACATAGAAAGGATCAGCACTATCATGAAAGTGCGAAAGGGAAAAACGGTTGACTTACATTCCCTGCGAAATTGACTTGTGTGTTCCAGATGTATTATGGGAAAATAAACAATCAGTTAGACGAAAAATGTGGCATTTAGGTTAAAAATACAATTTGTTTTAACAGAAATTAGTATTTGACGTTGAAATATATAAGTAATGAGCATTATTATGATTACAAAATACCTTTATATTAGAATAATTTAAAATTTGACATATTTTAAAGGCATTTTACCTACTTTTGATTTTAGGTAATAATTTCATTATTAAAACATCTTTTTTTTTTACAAAACAAGTCTTTCGCAATTAGCAACCTAGGTACATCGTTTTCAAGCCGCATCATATCGTTACAGCTGAAAATTCCAGTAAATGCGATAGGTTTCTGTCTTGAGAGCGAAAGTTTACTTGCACGAGGGCTACAGTTTTCTTGCATGAAAACTCAAGAGGAGCGATAGTTTGCTATGATGAACTTTGATAATAGTGCGATCGGACATAAAACTTCATATTTCGTTTGCTAATCACCACCAAACGGCTACTTTAATATTCGATTTGTGAAAAGAGTACAATAATGTAAATAAATGCTCAATATTGTGCAAACCAAGAGCTTAATGAACTATTGTTGCTTATAATGTAATTTATATGCTATAGTTTATTGTGTAGTGGGATAAAGTTGACTCTGATTTATGCTATAGTTGGTTATTGTACTCCCAAAAATAATCATAATTTACTTGGATGTTCACAAAACAAATGAAAATGATATCAATAAAAGTAACAGCGTTTTAAATATGGAAAACAAATATGTATTTTGAAAATATTAAACGATTCCCAATTTTTGCAATGCAGTTCTACGCTTTACAAATGAAACATTTTTATTCTTTGAGTTATAAAATGATGACTCGGACTCATTATTACCGAGAATTTCTACAACTTATAAAATACAAAGAAGATACAATTAATTTGAATACATAAAAATGTTTACACTCTCAACTGTAAAGTCACATAACATGTCAGTCACATAAGAAAAAGTGAGTGGGTATTGAAAAGGTATTCAATAATAAACTAATTGCAATTAAAATTTGCAATTCCAGTTATTGCAAATCTTGTGCAACCAGTTTTGACAGCTACTACATAAGTGTTAATAATTTGAAAAATTTCATGAGACTTGCAAAATTTAAATTAGTTAGGCAAAGCTCTGTCCTTTAGCTGATTTTGGCTTTACATTTAGATCATATTGGTTATTTGTTCTCTATCAGTTTTTAAACATCTTTCAGTTTCTGGTCTTCCAAATGTTTAGATTTTATCTGCACTGATGAGACATAAGTTGTCGAAATGCGCATATGCAGAAAGTAAATTCACAGTAACTTCGGTATTAAGTTATTTGATAACGAAATACCGAAGTTACTGTTCATTCATTTTTCTGCTCATATGGCAAAATCTTAACGTTTTGCTCATTTGCATATATCGCCATTTTTAGACAAAATGGCGTCAAAATATCAAATACATTGTAAAAAGGAATGAAACATTTTCATGAAGGGCCCGGACTTTTTATAAAAATGTCAGTTTTACATGAATAAAATGTAGAGTTTACGTTTCCCTCCTTCACCACACATTCAAATGAATAAAATATCTTAAAAATTCAAGGTTCCCAGAAGGAAATAATATTTGAAGCGAATTGCGTAGTATTGTCTTTGTCAAGATATTGCAAGATGTCGATTTTCTGTGATTTGAAATTGAAATAGTCAAGACATCTCAAGATGTAAACAACTTGTCATGAAAGAATATGCAAGTGTTTAACAATAATAATTAAGTGATAAGCGAGCGAAGCTCGCTCCTATGGTAGGGGTGTTGCTTTAAAATTTTCGCTACCGGAAATGAGGAAAAATTTGGTGTACCCTGAAACCAAAAACGTTACTTAAGGTGAGTTTAGGAAATAGGACAGTTTTATGTAAATAACAAATCTTAAACTCCTACCTCTTAATTGTGAAATTAGCCGATGCATCTAATTTTTTTTAATTACCATTACATTTAAATAATTATTTACAACCGTTTTGATTTGAGATTAATTGTCACGTGATCAAATCAAATCTCGACTGATCGTATTTATATTTGCTTGAACAATAAACAGAAACAACGTTTGAAAAAATTCATTTAAAATCAAATTAAAAAATACAATAAAAATCTGTTGGCGTTTAACTCTTGATTCATTTTTTGTAACTTTGTCCCTACGAAGATAACGATCAATTCTTAGGAACCAGTAAGGAAACCAGTTTGTTGATGTCGTACAGAACGATGCAGACGATGAAAGGAGGAAGGTTTGGGGAATTTTTCACCATTTGTGGACATTGCATTTATATATCAGGACATTGA